>JAVJIF010033230.1:0-32500 GCA_038442645.1 Agave tequilana | reverse complement strand
GAATAGGGTCCAAATGGGGATAAAACATGGTTTTCAAGAGCTGGGAGTAGTATCACATAGTTTGTATGTATAACCACTACTAATTCAATTTGTCTCTATTCTTAAGTTGGAAGTTTGACCAAAAGTTAAACTTTTCAGCCCCGATTGGCCTGAATTATACCTTATATGAGCCGAATTGGACCCGAACTGGAGGAAAATATGGTTCCGAGAGCTACGAGTGGTGTTACATAGTTTCTATGTACAATTACTGCTAATTATCGCTGTTTCTTGTGTTAATTGGGTATTTTTACCAAAAGTCAAACTTTAACCCTGATTGGACTGAACTAGGCCTTATAAGATACGAAAAGGGCCCAAACAGGGACAAAATGAGATTATCCAGAGCCGGGAGTAGTATTACATAATTTTTATATATAATTACTTCTAATTAAACTTTCTTCTAGTCTTAATTTAGAAGTTTGATTAAAAGTCAAACTTTCACACTGATTGGCCTGAACTAGGAGCCAGATATAGTTTAAACAGGGAGAAAACTTGATTTTAAAGAGCCGAGAGTAGTATTACATAGTTTCTATATGCAGTTACTACTATTAATCTTGTTTCTAGTCTTAATCTGAAAATTTGACTTTTGTCAAACTTTCAGCTCTGGTTGGCCTGAACTAGGCCTTATAAGAGCCGAATGGGACCAAACGGTAGGAAAACATAGTTTTCAAGTACCGTGAATGGTATTACGTAGTTTCTATGTACAAGTACTACAAATTAAGCTTATTTCTAATATTAATTAGAAAATTTAACTAAAAGTCAAATTTTAAACCCTGATTAGCCTGAACAGGGCCTTATTAAAGCTAAATAGGATCCAAACGGGGAGAAAATGCAGCTTTCACGAGACAGGAGTACTTTTACATTGTAACTTTGTATAATTACTACTAATTAAACTTGTTTCAGGTCTTAATTTAGATGTTTGACCGAAAGTCAAATCTTGAACCCTTATGGGCCTGAATTAGGCCTTGTAAGAGCCGAATAGGGCTCAAACGGTAGGAAATATTATTTCAAAAGCTGAAAGTGGTATTACATTGTTTCTATATATAATTACTACTAATTAACCTAAGTTCTAATTTTAATTAGAAAGTTTGACTAAAAGTCAAACTTTCAACTCTGATTGGTCTGAACTGGCCTTATAAGAGCCAAATAGGGCCCAGACAGGGAGAAAACATGGTTTTCAATAGCTGAGAGTAGTATCATATAGTTTTTATGTATAATTTTGATTAATTAAACTTGTTTATATTCTTAATTTGAAATTTTTTCAAAAAAATTAAACTTTTAGCCTCGATTGACCTAAATTAGGTCATATAAATAAGAGCTAAAAAGGGGCCAAACCAGAGGAAAACATGGTTTTCTAGAGCTGAGAGTTGTATTACATAGTTTCTATGTAAATTACTACTATTTTATCTAGTTTCTAGTTTTAATTGAGAAGTTTGACTAAAAGTCAAACGTTCAGCCCCGATTGGTCTAAACGAGGCCTTATAAGAACCGAAAAAGGCCCAATCCGGGAGAATATGCTATTTTCAGGAGCTAGGAATAGTATTATATAATTTTTATGTATAATTACTACTAATTAAACTTGTTTCTAGTCTTAATTGAAAAGTTTGACCAAAGTCAGACTTTCAGTCTCAATTTCCCTGAACTAGGCCTTATATAAGCCGAATATGACCTAACAGAGAGAAAACAAGGTTTTTAAAGAGCTAGGAGTATTATTACATAGTTTCTATGTACAATTGTGGCTAATTAATCTTGTTTCTAGTGTTAATTAGAAAGTTTGACCAAAAGTCAAACTTTCAGCCCCGATTGGCCTGAATTAGCCCTTATAAGAGCCGAAAAGCGCCCAATCTGGGTGAAACTACGGTTTTCAAGAGCTGGGAGTAGTTACATAGTTTTTATATATAATTACTACTAATTAAATTATTTTCTGGCCTTAATTGGAGAGTTTGATCAAAAGTCACTCTTTCAGCCCAGATTGGCCTGAGCTAGGCCTTAAAAAAGCTAAATATGACCTAAACAGGGAAAAAAATATAGTTTAGGAGTTAGGAGTAGTATTACATAGTTTTTATATACAATTACTAATAATTAAACTTGTTTCTACTATTAATCAGGAAGTTCGTCTAAAAGTCAAACTTTCAGGCTCGATTGGCCTGAACTAAGCATTATAAGGGCAGAATAGGACTTAAACAAGGAGAAAACATGCTTTCAAGAGCCGAGAGTAGTATTACATAGTTTTTATATATAATTACTACTAATTAAACTTGTTTCTATTCTTTATTGGGAAGTTTGATAAAAACTCAAATCTTCAGCCCAGATTGGCTTGAACTAGGCATTATGAAAGCCGAATAAGGCTCAAACAGGGAGAAAACATCTTTTCACGAGCCGGGAGTAGTACTACATATTTTCATGTAAAATTACTACTAATTAAACTTGTTTCTATTCTTAATAGGAAAGTTTGACTAAAAGTCAAATCTTGAGCTTCAATTGGCCTCAACTAGGCATTATAAGAGCCGAACATGACCCAAACGAGAGGAAAATATAGTTTTCAAGAGCCGTGAGTGGTATTACATAGTTTCTATATGCAATTACTACTAAATAACCTTGTTTCTAGTGTTAACTAGTTTAACTTATTTTAGGATTATTTGAGAATTTTTATCAAAAGTCAAATTTCAGCCCGGATTGGCCTGAACTAGGCCTTATAAGAGACGAATGAGGACCAAACTGGAGGAAAAAAAGGTGTACAAGGGACGTGAATGGTATTATATATTTTCTATGTATAATTACTACTAATTAACTTTGTTTCTAGTGTTTAATTGGAAAGTTTGACCTAGAGTCAAACTTTCAGCCCCGATTGGCCTGAATTAGGGAATATATGAGCTGATTAGGGCCCAAACGGGAAAAAAATGAGGTTTTCAAGAGCGAGAGTAGTATTACATAGTTTTTATGTGCAATTACCACTAATTAAACTATTTTCTAATCTTAATATGAAAGTTTGACCAAAACCCAAACTTTCGGTTCTTATTGGCATGAACTAGGCCTTATAAGATCTGAATGGGGCTAAACGGGAGAAAAATATGGTTTTCAAGTGCTGAGAGTGGATTATAGAGTTTCTATGCACAATTATTACTAATTAACCTTGTTTCTTATGTTAATTAGGAATTTTGATCACAAGTCAAACTTTCATTTCTGATTGGCCTGAACTAGTCCTCATAAGAGCCAATTAGGGCTCAAACGAGGTTTTCAAGAGCCAAGAGTAGTAATACATAGTTTTTATATATAATTACTATTAATTAAACTAATTTTTAGTCTTAATTGGGAAGTTTTACTAAAAGTCAAACTTTTAACCCTGTTAACCTGAATTAGGCCTTATAAGAGCCAATTAGGGTCCAAACGGGAAGAAAATGAGGTTTTTAAGTGCCGGGAGTAGTATGACATAGTTTCATGTATAATTACTACTAATTAAACTAGTTTCCAGGCTTAATTGGGAAGTTTAGTAAAAGTTAAACTTTCAACCCCAATTGGCCTGAATTAGGCCTTATAAGAGCCGATTAGGGCCCAAACGAGGAGAAAACGTGATTTTCAAGAGCCCATAGTAGTATGACAGTGTTTTTATATATAATTACTACTAATTAAACTTGTTTCTAGTTTTTATTGGGAAGTTTGACCAATAATCAAACTTTCAACACCGATTGGCCTGAACTAGGCCTTATAAGAGCCGAATGGGACCAAACGGGAGGAAAACATGGTTTTTAACGGCCGTCAATGGTATTACTTAGTTTCTATGTACAATTAATACTAATTAACCTTGTCTCTAGTAAGTTCGACCAAAAGTTGTTTCAGCCCCAATTGGCCTGAACCAGTCCTTATAATAGCCACCCAAACGAGGAGAAAATAAAGTTTTCAAGAGCTAAAAGTATTAATACATAGTTTTTATGCATAATTACTACGATTAAACTAGTTTCTAGTCTTAATTGGAAAGTTTTATCAAAAATTAAACTTTCTACCCCGATTGGCCTGGACTAGGCTTTATAATAGCCGAATAGGAACCAAATGGGAGGAAAATATGATTTTCAAGGGTCGTGAATGGTATTGCATAGTTCTATGTACAATTACTTCTGATTAACCTAATTTCTATTGTTAATTTGGAAGCTTAACCAAAAGTCAAACTTTAAAGCCCTGTTAACCTGAACTAGGCCTTATTAGAGCTGAATAGGGTCCAAATGGGGAGAAAATGTAGTTTTCAAGAGCAGCGAGTAGTATTACATAATTTTTATGTATAATTCCTACTAATTAAACTTGTTTCTAGTCTTAATTGGAAAGTTTGACCAAAGTCAGACTTTCTGTCCCGATTGCCCTAAATTAGGCCTTATATGAGCCGAATATGACCTAAATAGAGATAAAACATGATTTTAAAGCGCCAGGAGTATTATTACATAGTTTCTATGTACAATTGTGGCTAATTAATCTTGTTTCTAGTGTTAATTGGAAAATTTGACAAACGTTCAGCCCTGATTGGCTTGAACTAGGCCTTATTGTTGGAACCTATTTCAATGAAGACGTTTGTGAAGATCAATTCATTTGGAGCTCTAACACATGATGAATCAAGAGTCCTACATGATCAAGATGTGCCAAGGAGAGTTGATAGAGTGGTTTGTAAAGTTGAAATAGCATGTAAAAGCCTTGACACAAACACACACTTCATTGGTCTTTTAGTCGACTTGAAGTCCATTATAAGTCGACTAACCCATGTGTAGTCGACTAACCCAGTCACCCAAGTCGACTAATCCTGTATCCTGAAACAGACCAACTCTCTGTTTGTGTATTAGTCGACCAACAGTCAACTATAGTCGACTAATACATTTTTCTAGTCGACTAACGCTTGTCCCCAAGTCGACTAATAACTGGTCAAGTCGACTATCAAGTAGTTGCAGTCGACTTGAAGTAGTTATTCTGAAACTGTTCTTCCAACGGCCACTGACCTAGTCGACTAATAGCTAAACCTAGTCGACTAATAGAAGGATTTTTGCCTAGTCTAGTCGACTAACTCAGAATCCAAGTCGACTATAGGCAGTTTCTGACTGTTGGACAGTTTTTGTTATCTGGTCTTTTGTGCAACTGTTTTCAACGTTCCTTTGATTCAAATTGCACCTATAACTCCCTAACTAACCCTAGTCTTCAGCTATAAATAGGGAAGTTATTCCAAAGGCCAAATACCAAGAGATTTTATCAGTTTTCCAAAGCCAAAAATCTGCAAACCTGAAAACTGTTTTTCCCACTTCAGTTCTTCACCAAAAGACATTTCCATTGTGAAGATTCTCTGAAGTTCTTATTTCCTATACTGAACCTTGTCCACATACACATTCAGTACCAAGGCTATAGGAAAAGTATTGTAATTCTCAAAGTGATCATTGTACACGGGAGGCTTCTTGGTTGTAGAGGCAAGTTGTACAAGGTGAAGGTATTCTCTTGGTGGAAGAGAAGGTGTTCTCTTGGATGTAGAGAAGGTGTACACATTTGGCGAAGGGGATTTGTCAAGTGGTGTGCATGGTGTATTGATTTTGGGTTGCAAAGTCAAGTTAAAGGAAAATCTCAAGCGGGTGGCTTGGGGACTGGATGTAGGTCACAAGGACCGAACCAGGATAAATCTCTTTGTTTGCGTTTGTCAATTTCTGAGATTTGATTTCCTTTAATTGCAAGTTATATTTATTTGCTTAACGATTAATCCTTCTTGTTTAGTTTGTGTTGACTTGTGTTTTAGATCGATTGTTGCCAACAGAGATATTTCCGCAATTTGTCATCATCTCTCGATCCTACATTTGGTATCAGAGCAAGGTCTTACATCGGCACCTTCTTCACCAACCGGCATACACGCTCTGATCCTACATTTGGTATCAGAGCCCTGCATACCCAGTCAACAAAGATGGCAACGGAGTTCTCATCATCCCAATTCAAAGAAGGACATTCTACACAACGTCCACCGCTGTTTGACGGAACCAACTCAACTACTGGAAGTGTAGAATGAAGATCTACTTGCAATCACTCAACTACGACCTTTGGAACATCGTAGAAGCATCGTACACCAAGCCCACAACCTCCTACAACGCTTGGAGTGAAGATCAAAAGAAGAACGCGAACCTTGACGCCAAAGCGATGAATGCTCTATTCTGTGCCCTTACCAAAGAAGAGTTCAACCGTGTTTCAACAGCAACTTCTGCACATCAAATATGGCATACTCTTCAGGTAACACACGAAGGCACTAATAAAGTTAAGGAATCTAAAATATCTGTTCTTGTCCACAGGTTTGAGTTATTCAAAATGGAGGAGAATGAAACCATATCCGAGATGGTTACAAGATTCACCGACATCACCAATACATTAGCATCCCTTGGAAAGGACTACACCCAAGTTGAAAGAGTTCGAAAGATCCTTCGTGCACTCACACCAGAATGGGAGAAGAAGACAACCGCCATTGAAGAGGCAAATGATCTCTCAACTATGACATTAGAAAACCTAATCGGTAATCTAATGGCATATGAAGTGCAGTTAGAAGAAAGAAAGAAGGACCAAGAGAGACAACACCGCTCAAAGAAGAAAGAACTCGCCTTCCATGCATCTTCCGACACGGACAATGATGACGAAGAGGAGATGGCAATGCTCTCAAAGAAATTCAGGAAATTTCTAAAGCAAGGTAAATTCAAATGCTTTAATTGTGATAAACCAGGTCATATGAAGATGGATTGTCCTTTGCTTAAGAAGAAAGATAAGTACAAGAGTAAGAAGTTCAGAAAGAAGAAGAACTACGAAGCATCATCAGAATACAGTGATTCATCTTCATCTGATGAAGAAGAATCCACTGAACGTGTCAACCTATGTTACATGGCACTTGAAGATGATGAGGTATCATATTCTGAACTCTCTGATGCTTTCCATGAATTATTTCTTGATCTGAAAAATGAAAAACTGAAAAACAAAGTTTTGTCAAAAGAAAATGAGAAACTTTTAAAGGAAAATTCATGTTATGCATTACAATGTTCATCTATAAATTCTCAACAACAAGATGAGTTTGAAAAAGTCATATCATCTTTGAAAATTGAAAATGAGAAATTTATAAAAGAGAACATTTTTCTGAAAAAGGAAACTAAGTCTTTGAATGAAAGGATTTCTATATTGGATAAAGACATGTTAGTTTTCAAAAATAAATATGAAGATCTTTTGCAAAATGTGACTAAGTTTAATAAAGGAAAAGAAAATTTGAATGCTTTATTATCTTTTCAGAAATTGTCACATGATAATCATGGTATTGGATTTATTGCAAAATCTTCATGTTATAGTAATCCATATAGTTCTTTTGTAAAAAGAAAGCCTAAGAAAAATAAGTTTATATGGATTCCTAAGAACTTAAATTTTCATGATAAAAATACATATATTGCATCATACATTCATGATATATGTGATTCTTGCAACTATGTGTATATTAACAGGTGGAAACTAAATTCTAAATGGATTTGGACACCTAAAGGTTAAATATGTTCTTTTATGTTTGGTACCATCTAACGTTTATCTTGCAGGTACCATATAAAAAATTGATAAAGAACAATTATATATATATGTACTAATATATTTGTTGCAGGGGGAGAACAAAGTCTTTTCATATTTGTTATAACCCAATTTCTGCAGGGGGAGGAAAATATAACATATTTTCTGCAGGGGGAGGACTTGTGCACACAAAGCGTCATCATCAAAAAGGGAGAGAATGTTGGAACCTATTTCAATGAAGACGTTTGTGAAGATCAATTCATTTGGAGCTCTAACACATGATGAATCAAGAGTCCTACATGATCAAGATGTGCCAAGGAGAGTTGATAGAGTGTGGTTTGTAAAGTTGAAATAGCATGTAAAAGCCTTGACACAAACACACACTTCATTGGTCTTTTAGTCGACTTGAAGTCCATTATAAGTCGACTAACCCATGTGTAGTCGACTAACCCAGTCACCCAAGTCGACTAATCCTGTATCCTGAAACAGACCAACTCTCTGTTTGTGTATTAGTCGACCAACAGTCAACTATAGTCGACTAATACATTTTTCTAGTCGACTAACCCTTGTCCCCAAGTCGACTAATAACTGGTCAAGTCGACTATCAAGTAGTTGCAGTCGACTTGAAGTAGTTATTCTGAAACTGTTCTTCCAACGGCCACTGACCTAGTCGACTAATAGCTAAACCTAGTCGACTAATAGAAGGATTTTTGCCTAGTCTAGTCGACTAACTCAGAATCCAAGTCGACTATAGGCAGTTTCTGACTGTTGGACAGTTTTTGTTATCTGGTCTTTTGTGCAACTGTTTTCAACGTTCCTTTGATTCAAATTGCACCTATAACTCCCTAACTAACCCTAGTCTTCAGCTATAAATAGGGAAGTTATTCCAAAGGCCAAATACCAAGAGATTTTATCAGTTTTCCAAAGCCAAAAATCTGCAAACCTGAAAACTGTTTTTCCCACTTCAGTTCTTCACCAAAAGACATTTCCATTGTGAAGATTCTCTGAAGTTCTTGTTTCCTATACTGAACCTTGTCCACATACACATTCAGTACCAAGGCTATAGGAAAAGTATTGTAATTCTCAAAGTGATCATTGTACACGGGAGGCTTCTTGGTTGTAGAGGCAAGTTGTACAAGGTGAAGGTATTCTCTTGGTGGAAGAGAAGGTGTTCTCTTGGATGTAGAGAAGGTGTACACATTTGGCGAAGGGGATTTGTCAAGTGGTGTGCATGGTGTATTGATTTTGGGTTGCAAAGTCAAGTTAAAGGAAAATCTCAAGCGGGTGGCTTGGGGACTGGATGTAGGTCACAAGGACCGAACCAGGATAAATCTCTTTGTTTGCGTTTGTCAATTTCTGAGATTTGATTTCCTTTAATTGCAAGTTATATTTATTTGCTTAACGATTAATCCTTCTTGTTTAGTTTGTGTTGACTTGTGTTTTAGATCGATTGTTGCCAACAGAGATATTTCCGCAATTTGTCATCATCTCTCGATCCTACACTTATAAGAGCCGAAAAGGGCCAAATCGGGGAGAAACTAGGGTTTTCAAGAGCTGGGAGTAGTATTACATAAATTTTATGTATAATTACTACTAATTAAACTTGTTTCTGGCCTTAATTGGAGATTTTGATCAAAAGTCACTCTTTCCGCCCAGATTGGCCTAAGCTAGGCCTTTAAAAAGTCGAATATGACCTAAACAGGGAGAAAATATTGTTTAGGAGCTAGGAGTAGTATTACATAGTTTCTATATACAATTACAACTAATTAATTTGTTTCTACTATTAATCAGCAAGTTCGTATAAAAGTCAAATTTTCAGGCTCGATTGGCCTGAACTAGGCATTATAAGAGCAGAATAAGACTCAAACAAGGAGAAAACATACTTTCAAGAGTCGGGAGTAGTATTACATAGTTTTTATGTATAATTACTATTAATTAAACTTGTTTCTATACTTTATTGGGAAGTTTAATAAAAAGTCAAATCTTCAGCCCCGATTGGCCTGAACTAGGCTTTAGAAAAGCCGAATAAAGCTCAAACAGGGAGAAAATATCTTTTCAAGAGCCGAGAGTAGTACTACATAGTTTTCATGTAAAATTACTATTAATTAAATTTGTTTCTATTCTTAATAGGAAAGTTTGACCAAAAGTCAAATCTTCAGCCCCGACTGGCCTCAACTGGGCATTATAAGAGCCGAACATGACCCAAACGAGAGGAAAATATGATTTTCAAGAGACGTGAGTGGTATTACATAGTTTCTATATGCAATTACTACTAAATAACCTTGTTTCTAGTGTTAACTAGTATAACTTGTTTTAGGATTATTTGAGAATTTTTGCCAAAAGTCAAATTTCAGCCCTGATTGGCCTGAACTAGGCCTTATAAGAGACGAATGGGGACAAACTGGAGGAAAACAAGGTTTAAAAGGGACGTGAATGGTATTACATAGTTTCTATGTATAATTACTACTAATTAACTTTGTTTCTAGTGTTAATTGGAAAGTTTGACCTAGAGTCAAACTTTCAGCCCCGATTGGCCTGAACTAGGCAATATAGAGCTGACTTGGGGCCCAAACGGGATAAAAATGAGGTTTTCAAGAGCCGAGAGTAGTATGACATAGTTTTTATGTGCAATTACCACTAATTAAACTATTTTCTAGTCTCAATATGAAAGTTTGACCAAAACCCAAACCTTCAGTTCTTATTAGCCTGAACTAGGCCTTATAAGAGCTGAATGGGGCCAAACGGGAGAAAAACATGATTTTCAAGTGCTGAGAGTGGATTATTGAGTTTCTATGCACAATTATTACTAATTAATCTTGTTTCTTATGTTAATTTAGAATTTTGATCAAAAGTCAAACTTTCAGTCCTGATGGCCTGAACTAGGCCTTGTAAGAGCCGATTAGGGATCAAACAATGTTTTTAAGAGCCGAGAGTAGTAATACATAGTTTTTATGTATAATTACTTTTAATTAAACTAGTTTCTAGTCTTAATTGAGAAGTTTTACTAAAAGTCAAACTTTCAACCCCGATTGGCCTGAATTAGGCCTTATAAGAGCTGATTAGGGCCCAAACGAGGAGAAAATGAGGTTTTCAAGTACCGGGAGTAGTATGACATAGTTTCATGTATAAAATTACTACTAATTAAACTAGTTTCCAGTCTTAATTGGGAAGTTTACTAAAAGTTGAACTTCAACCCCAATTGGCCTGAATTAGGCCTTATAAGAGCCGATTAGGGCCCAAACGAGGAGAAAACGTGGTTTTCAAGAGCCCGAAGTAGTATGACAGTGTTTTTATGTACAATTACTACTAATTAAACTTGTTTCTAGTTTTTATTGGAAAGTTTGACCAAAAATCAAACTTTCAACACCGATTGGCCTGAACTAGGCCTTATAAGAGTCAAATGGGACCAAACGGGAGAAACATAGTTTTTAAGGGCCGACAATGGTATTACGTAGTTTCTATGTACAATTAATATTAATTAACCTTGTCTCTAGTAAGTTCGACCAAAAGTTGTTTCAGCCTCAATTGGCCTGAACTAGTCCTTATAAAACCCACCCAAACAAGGAGAAAATAAAATTTTCTAGAGCTAAAGAGTATTAATACATAGTTTGCAATAGCTGGGAGTAGTATTTCATAGTTATTATATATAATTGCTACTAACAAAACTTGTTTCTAGTCTTAATTGTGAAATTTGATTAAAAGTCACTCTTTCAACCCCGATTGGCTTCAACTAGGACTTATAAGAGCCGAAAATGACCTAAACAGGGAGAGAACATTGTTTTAAAGAGCCAGGAGTTGTATTACATAGTTTCTATATACAATTACTACTAATTAAACTTGTTTCTACTCTTAATCAGGAAGTTTGTCCAAAAGTCAAACTTTCAGCCCCTATTGGCCTGAACTAGGTATTATAAGAGCATAGTATGGCTCAAACAAGGAGAAAACATGTTTTCAAGAGTCGGGAGTAGTATTATATAGTTTTTATATATAATTACTACTAATTAAATATGTTTCTATTCTTAATTGTGAAGTCTAACCAAAAGTCAAATTTTCATTCCCGATTGGCCTAAACTAGGCATTCTAAGAGCCGAATAGGACTCAAACAGGGAGAAAATATGTTTTCAGGAGTCAGAAGTAGTATTACATAGTTTCTATGTATAACCACTACTAATTCAATTTGTTTCTATTCTTAAGTTGGAAGTTTGACCAAAAGTTTAACTTTTCAGTCCCGAATGACCTGAATTATGCCTTATATGAGCCGAATTGGGCCCAAATTGGAGGAAAATATGGTTTCAAGAGCTGAGAGTGGTGTTACTTAGTTTCTATGTACAATTACTGCTAATTATCCTTATTTCTTGTGTTAATTGGGTATTTTTACCAAAAGTCAAACTTTAACTCCAATTGGGCTGAACTAGGCCTTATAAGATACGAAAAGGGCCTAAACAGGGACAAAATGTGATTATCCAGAGCGGGAGTAGTATTACATAGTTTTTATATATAATTACTTCTAATTAAATTTTCTTCTAGTCTTAATTGGAAAGTTTGATCAAAAGTCAAACTTTCACCCCGATTGGCCTGAACTAGGAGCCAGATATAGCTTAAATAGGGAGAAAACTTGATTTTAAAGAGCCGAGAGTAATATTATATAGTTTCTATATACAGTTACTACTACATAAACTTGTCTCTAGTCTTAATCTGGAAGTTTGACTTTTGTCAAACTTTCAGCCCTAGTTGGCCTGAATTAGAGCTTATAAAAGCCAAATGGGACGAAACGGGAGAAAAACATGGTTTTCAAGTGCCGTGAATGGTATTACAAAGTTTCTATGTATAAGTACTACTGATTAGCCTTATTTCTAATATTAATTGGTAAATTTGACTAAAAGTCAAATTTTAAAGCCCTGATTGGCCTGAACAAGGCCTTATAAAAGCTAAATAGGGTCCAAACGGGGAGAAAATATAGTTTTTAAGAGACGGGAGTAGTTTTACATTGTAACTTTGTATAATTACTACTAATTAAACTTTTTTCAGGTCTTAATTTAGAGGTTTGACTAAAAGTCAGATCTTCAGCCCTTATGAGCCTGAATTAGACCTTGTCAGAGCTGAATAGTGCCAAAACGGGAGGAAATTTTTTTTTCAAAAGCTGAAAGTAGTATCACATAGTTTCTATGAACAATTACTACTAATTAACCTAAGTTCTAATTTTAATTAGGAAGTTTGACTAAAAGTCAAACTTTCAACCCCGATTGGCCTGAACTAGGCCAAGAGCCAAATAGGGCCCAGACAGGGAGAAAACATGGTTTTCAAGAGCCGAGAATAGTATCATATAGTTTTTATATATAATTTTGATTAATTAAACTTGTTTATATTCTTAATTTGAAATTTTTGTCAAAAAATCAAACTTTTAGCCCCGATTGACCTAAATTAGGCCATATAAGAGCTAAAAATGGGCCAAACCAGAGGAAAACATGGTTTTCTAGATCTGAGAGTTGTATTACATAGTTTCTTGTAAAATTACTGCTATTTTTTATTGTTTCTAGTGTTAATTGAGAAGTTTGACTAATAGTCAAACGTTCAACCACGATTGGCCTGAACTAGGCCTTATAAGAACCGAAAAAGGCCCAATCAGAGAGAAAATGTGATTTTCAAGAGCCGAGAATAGTATTACATAGTTTTTATATATAATTACTACTAATTAAACTTGTTTCTAGTCTTAATTGGAAAGTTTGACCAAAGTCAGACTTTCAGTCCCGATTGCCGTGAATTAGGGCCTTATATGAGCCGATTATGACCTAAACAGAGAGAAAATATGGTTTTAAAGAGCTACGGGTTTTATTACATAATTTCTATGTACAATTGTGGCTAATTAACCTTATTTGTACTGTTAATTGGAAAGTTTAGCCCAAAGTTAAACGTTCAGCCCCGATTGGCCTGAACTAGGCCTTCTAATAGCCAAAAAGGGCCCAATCGGGAGAAACTACAATTTTCAAGAGCTAGGATAGTATTACATAGTTTTTATGTATAACTACTACTAATTAAACTTGTTTCTAGCCTTAATTGGAGAGTTTGATCAAAAGTCACTCTTTCAGCCCAGATTGGCCTGAGCCTAGGCCTTTAAAAAACCGAATATGACCTAAACAGGGAGAAAATATTGTTTAGGAGCTAGGAGTAGTATTACATAGTTTCTATATATAATTACTACTAATTAAACTTATTTACTATTAATCAGGAAGTTCGTCTAAAAGTCAAACTTTCATGCTTGATTAGCCTGAACTAGGCATTATAAGAGCAGAATAGGACTCAAAAAAGGAGAAAATATGCTTTCAAGAGCCAGGAGTAGTATTACTTAGTTTTTATGTATAATTACTACTAATTAAACTTGTTTCGACTCTTTATTGGGAAGTTTGATAAAAAAAAGTCAAATCTTCAGCCCTGATCAATGCCTGAACTAGGCATTATGAAAGCTGAATAGGGCTCAAAATAGGGAGAAAACATCTTTTCAAGAGCCAGGAGTTGTACTACATAGTTTTCATGTAAAATTACTACTAATTAAACTTGTCTCTATTCTTAATAGGGAAGTTTGACCAAAAGTGAAATCTTCAGCCCTGATTGGCCTCAACTGGGCATTATAAGAGCCAAACATGATCCAAACAATAGAAAAAATATGGTTTTCAAGAGCCGTGAGTGGTATTAAGTAGTTTCTATATGCAATTACTACTAAATAACCTTGTTTCTAGTGTTAATTGGATGTTTGATAATTGGAAGTTTGACCAAAACTCAAATTTCAGCCCCGATAAGCGTGCACTATGCCATTTAAGAGTTGAATAGGTACTAAATGGGGAGAAATTGAGGTTTTCAAGAGCTAGGAGTAGTATTACGTAGTTTTTATATATAACTACTATAAATTAAACTTATCTCTGTAGTTAATTTGAAAGATTGATCAAAAGTCAAATTTTTAACCCCGACTAGCCTGAAGTAGGCCTTATAAGAGTCTAATAGGGCCTAAACAGAGAGAAAATATGTCTTTAAAGAGCCGGGAAAAGTATTACATAGTTTTTATATACAATTACTATTAATTAAACTTGTTTCTAACCTTAATCTGAATGTTTGACTAAAAGTCAAATTTTCAGCCCGATTGGCCTGAACGAGGCTTTATAAAAACCGAATAGGGCCTAAAAGGGGAGAAAACATGTTTTCAAGAGCCGAGAGTAGTATTAAATAGGTTTTATTTATAAATACTACTAATTAAATTTGTTTCTATTCTTAATTAGAAAGTTTGACTAAAAGTCAAACCTTCAGCCCTGATTGGCTTGAATGAGGCATTATAAGAGCCAAATAGGACCCAAACAGGAGGAAAATATGATTTTCAGGAGTCGAGAGTAATATCACATAGTTTCTATGCATAACTACTACTAAATTAAACTTGTTTCTATTTTTAATTTGAAAGCTTGACTAGAAGTGAAATTTTCAGCCCCAATTGACTGAACTAGGCCTCATCAGAGCCAAACAGGACTCAAACGGGCGGAAAACATGATTTTCAAGAGCAAAAAGTGGTATTACATTTCTTCGATGTATAATTATTGTTAATTAACCTTGTTTCTAGTATTAATTAGGGAGTTTGATTAAAAGTCAAACTTTCACTCCGATTGGCATGAACTAGGCCTTATAAGAGCCGAATATGACCTAAACGGGAGAGAAAACTTGTTTTGAAGTGGTGGGAATAGTATTACATAGTTTCTATGTACAATTTCGACTAATTAAACTAGTTTGTAGTCTTAATCTAGAAGTTTGACCAAAAGTCAAATTTTGAGCCCTGATTGGCCTTATCTACGCATTATAAGAGCCGAATAGGGCCCAAACAGGGAGAAAACATGATTCTCAAAGGCCAGAAGTAGTATTACGTAATTTATATATCAATTACTACTAATCAACCTTGTTCTAGTGTTAATTGAAAGTTTAACAAAAGTTTAAACTTTCTACATGGATTAGTCAGAACTAGGCTATATAAGAGCTAAATAGGGCCTAAAAAGGGGAGAAAATGAGGTTTTTATGAGCTGAGATTAGTATTAAAAAGTTATTATGTATAACCACTATAAATTAAACTTTTTTCTATTTTTAATTTTGAAGGTTGACCGTAAGTCAAACTTTCAACCCCGATTGATGAGAGCTAGGCCTTATAAGAGTCAAAATGGGACCAAACGGGAGGAAAACATGGGTTTTAAGTGTTGTGAATGGTATTACATAATTTCTATGTAAAATTACTACTAATTAATCTTGTTTCTAGAGTTAATTGAGAAGTTTAACGAAGAGTCAAACTTTCAGCTATGATTGGCCTGAACTAAGTCTTATAAGAGCTGAATAGGGTCCATACTGGAAGAAAATACAGGTTTTAAAAGGCGAAAGTGGTATTACATAATTTTTTTTATATAATTACTACTAATTAAACTTGTTCTAGACTTAATTCGGAAGTTTGACCCAAAGTCAAACCTTCTGCCCTTATTGGCCTGAACTAGGCCTTGTAAGAGTCAAATAAGGCCCAAACGAAAGACGAACATAATTTTCAAGAGCTGAGAGTGGCATTTATATATTTTCTATGTAACTAATTAATCTTGTTTCTACTGGAGGAAAAAATAGTTTCGAGAGCTGAGAGTAGTGTTACATGTTTCTATGCACAATTACTGCTAATTATCCTTATTTCTTGTGTTAATTGGGTATTTTGAACAAAAGTCAAACTTTTAACCCCGATTGGCTTGAACTAGGCCTTATAAGATACGAATAAGGCCCAAACAGGGACAAAATATGATTATCCCGAGACGGGAGTCGTATTACATAGTTTTTATATATATTTACTTCTAATTAAACTTGTTTCTAGTCTTATTTGGGAAGTTTGATCAAAAGTCAAACTTTCACCCCGATTGGCCTGAACTAGGAGCCGGATATGGCGTAAACAGGGAGTAAACTTGATTTTAAAGAGCCGCGAGTAGTATTTCATAGTGTTATATATAATTACTACTACTTAAACTTGTTTCTAGTTTTAATCTGGAAGTTTGACTTTTGTCAAACTTTCAGCCTCTGGTTGGCCTGAACGAGGCCTTATAAGAGCTGAGTTAGGGACCAAACAGGAGAAAAACATGGTTTTCAAGGGCCGTCAATGGTATTACAAAGTTTCTATGTATAAGTACAACTAATTAACCTTGTTTCTAATATTGATTGAGAAATTTGACCAAAAGTCAAACTTTAAAGTACTGGTTGGCCTGAACTAGGCCTTATCAAAGCTGAATAGGGTCCAAACGGGGAGAAAATGCAGTTTTTACGAGCCGAGAGTAGTATTACATTGTAATTTTGTATAATTACTACTAATTAAACTTGTTTCAAGTTTAATTTAGAAGTTTGACCAAAAGTCAAATCTTCATCTCTTATTAGCCTGAACTAGGTCTTATAAGAGCGTAATAGGGCCAAAACGGGAGGAAATATGGTTTTCAATAGCTTAAAGTGGTATTATATGGTTTCTATATACATTACTACTAAATAACCTAGGGTCTAATTTTAATTGGGAAGTTTAACTAAAAGTCAAACTTTCAACCCCAATTGGCCTGAACTGGTCTTATAAGAGCCAATTAGGGCCCAGACAGGGAGAAAACATGGTTTCAAGAGCCGAGAGTTATATCACATAGTTTTTATATATAATTTCAATTAATTAAACTTGTTTCTATTGTTAATTTGGATTTTTTTTAAGAAATCAAATTTTTAGCCCCGATTGACCTAAACTAGGCCATATAAGAGCTAAAAAGCGACCAGATCGGAGGAAAACATGATTTTCAAGAGCTGAGAGTTGTATTACATAGTTTCTATGTAAAATTACTGCTATTTTATCATCTAGTATTATTTTGAAAGTTTGACCAAAAGTCAAACGTTCAGCCCTGATTGGCCCGAACTAGGCCTTATAAGAGCTGAAAAAGGCCCAATCGGGGAGAAAATGCGATTTTCAAGAACTAGGCGTAGTATTACATAGTTTTTATGTACAGTTACTACTATTTAAACTTGTTTCTAGTCTAAATTGGGAAGTTTAATCAAAGTCAGACTTTCATTCCCGATTGGCCTGAACTAAGCCTTATATGAGCTGAATATGACCTAACAGAGAGAAAATATGATTTTAAAGAGCTAGGAGTAGTATTGCATAGTTTCAATGTACAATTGGTGCTAATTAACCTTATTTCTAATGTGAATTGAAAAGTTCAGCAAAAAGTCCAACCTTATTTCTAATTAACCTTAATTTGAAAGTTTGACTAAAGTCAAACTTTCAGCCCCGATTGGCCTGAGTACCATACAAGGGCCGAGGGCCCAAACAGGAAGGAAACATGGTTTCAAGAGCTGAGAGTGGTAATTCATAGTTTCTATGTACAATTACTGCTAATTAACCTTATTTCTAATATTAATTAGGACGTTTGACCTAAAGTCAAACTTTCAGTCCCGATTGGCCTGAAGTAGGCCTTATAAGAGCAGAATAAGGCCCAAACGGGTGTTACACATGGTTTTCAAGAGCCGAGAGTAGTATCACATAGTTTCTATATATAACTACTACTAATTAGACTTGTTTTTATCCTTAAGTTGGAAGTTTGACTAAAAGTCAAACTTTCAGCCACGATTGAACTGAACCAGACCTTATAAGAGCGAAATAGGGCCCAAACAGGAGGAAAACATGGTTTTCAAGAGACGAGAGTAGTATTATACAGTTTCTTTTGTAAAATTACTACTAATTAAACTTGTTTCTAGTCTTAATTGGAAAGTTTAATCAAAAGTCAAACTTTCAGTCCGGTCGGCCTGAACTAGGCCTTATAAGAGCCGAATATTGCCTAAACAGGGAGAAAACCTGGTTTAAAGAGCCAAGAGTGGTATTACATAGTTCCTACGTATAATTACTACTAATTAACCTTATTTCTAATGTTAATTGAGAAGTTTGACAAATAGTCAAGCTTTCAGCCCCGATTGGTCTTAACTAGGCCTTATGAGAGCTGATTGGGTCCAAACAAGCAAAAAATGAGATATTAAGAGTCGGGAATAGTAATACATAGTTTTCATGTATAATTACTACTATTAAACTAGTTTCTAGTTTTTATTGGAAAGTTTTACAAAAAGTCAACTTTCTGCCCCGATTGGCCTAAACTAGGCCTTATTGGGAGCCGAATAGGGATCAAACGGGAGGAAAACATGGTTTTCAAGGGTTTTGGATGGTATTACATAGTTTATATATATAATTACTACTAATTACCTTCGTTTCTAGTGTTAATTGAGAAGTTTGACTAAAAGTCAAACTTTCAGCCCAAATTGGTTATAAGAGCCGAATAAGGCCCAAACAGGGGGAAAAAACGAGATTTTCGAGGGCAGGTTGAACTAATACATAGTTTATATGTACAATTACTACTAATTTAACTTGTTTTAGGATTATTTGAGAATTTTCGCCAAAAGTCAAATTTCAGCCCTGATTGGCCTGAACTAGGCCTTATAAGAGCCGAATGGGAACCAAACGGGAGGAAAACAAGGTTTACAAGGGACGTGAATGGTATTACATAGTTTTTATGTATAATTTCTACTAATTAACTTTATTTCTAGTGTTAATTGGAAAGTTTGACCTAGAGTTAAACTTTCAGCCCTTATTTGCCTGAATTAGGCAATATAAAAGCCGATTAGGGCCCAAACGGGAAAAAATGAGGTTTTCAAGAGCCAATAGTAGTATGACATAGTTTTTATGTGCAATTACCACTAATTAAACTATTTTCTAGTCTTAATATGAAAGTTTGACCAAAACCCATACCTTCACTTCTTCTTGGCCCGAACTAGGCCTTATAAGAGCTGAATGGGGCCAAACAGGAGAAAAATATGGTTTTCAAGTGCTGAGAGTGGATTATAGAGTTTTCTATGCACAATTATTACTAATTAATCTTGTTTCTTATGTTAATTAGGAATTTTGATCAAAAGTCAAACTTTCAGTTCTGATTTGCCTCAACTAGGCCTTATAAGAGCCAATTAGGGCTCAAACGAGGTTTTCAAGAGCCGAGAGTAGTAATACATAGTTTTTATGTATAATTACTATTAATTAAACTAGTTTCTAGTCTTAATTGGGAAGTTTTATAAAAAGTCAAACTTTCAACCTCAATTGGCCTGAATTAGGCCTTATAAGAGCCGATTAGGGCCCAAAAGGGGAGAAAATGAGGTTTTCAAGTGCCGGGAGTAGTATGACATAGTTTCATGTATATAATTACTACTAATTAAACTAGCTTCCAGTCTTAATTGGAAAATTTACTAAAAGTTAAACTTTCAACCCAAATTGGCATGAATTAGGCTTTTTAAGAGCCGATTAGGGCCCAAACAAGGAGAAAACGTGATTTTCAAGAGCCCGGAGTAGTATGACAGTGTTTTTATGTATAATTACTACTAATTAAACTTGTTTCTAATTTTTATTAGAAAGTTTGACCAAAAATCAAACTTTCAACACCGATTGGCTTGAACTAGGTCTTATAAGAGCCGAATGGGACCAAACGGGTGGAAAACATGATTTTTAAGGGTCGTCAATGGTATTACGTAGTTTCTATGTACAATTACTACTAATTAACCTTATCTCTAGTAAGTTCGACCAAAAGTTGTTTCGGCCCCAATTGGCCTGAACTAGTCCATATAAGGAGCTGCCCAAACGAGGAGAGAACGAAGTTTTCAAGAGCTAAGAGTATTAATACATAGTTTATTTTGCATTATTACTACGAATTGAACTAGTTTCTAGTCTTAATTGGGAAGTTTTACCAGAAATCAAACTTTCAGTCCTGATTGGCCTGGACTAGGCTTTATAAGAGCCGAATAGGAACCAAATGGGAGGAAAACATGATTTTCAAGGGTCGTGAATGGTATTGCATAGTTTTATGTACAATTACTACTGATTAACGTTATTTCTAGTGTTAATTGGGAAGCTTGAACAAAAGTCAAACTCTAAAGCCCTGTTAACCTGAACTAGGCCTTATTAGAGCTGAATAGGGTTCAAATGGGAAGAAAATACAGTTTTCAAGAACAGCGAGTAATATTACATAGTTTTTATATATAATTACTACTAATTAAACTTGTTTATAGTCTTAATTGGGAAGCTTGATTAAAAGTAAAATTTCAGCACCAATTACCCTGAACCCGGCTTTATAAGGGCTGAATACGACCTAAACATGGAGAAAACATTGTTTTAAAGAGCCAAAGTAGTATTACATAGTTTCTATGTACAATTGCTACTAATTAAACTTGTTTCTATTCTTAATCAGGAAGTTTGTCCAAAAGTCAAACTTTTAGCTCCGATTGGCCAGAACTAGGCATTATAAGAGCCAAATAAAATTCAAACAAGGAGAAAACATGTTTTTAAGAGCCGGGAGTAGTATTACATTATTTTTATGAATAATTACTACTAATTAAATTTGTTTCTATTCTTAATTGGAAAGTTTGACCAAAAGTCAAATTTAAGCCCCGATTGGCCTGAACTAGACATTATAAGAGCTGAATGGGCTCAAACAGGGAGAAAACATGTTTTCAAGAGTCGGGAGTAGTATTACATAGTTTTTATGTATAATTACTACAAATTAAACTTGTTTCTATTCTTAATTGAGAAGTTTGACCAAAAGCCAAATCTTCAGGCCCGATTGGCTCAACTAGGAATTATAAGAGCCGAACAAGACTCAGACGGGAGGAAAATATGATTTTCAAGAGCCATGAGTGGTAATACATATTTTCCATATGCATTTATTATTAAATGACCTTGTTTTTAGTGTTAATTGAAAGTTTGAATAAAAGTCAAACTTTCAGCCCTGAAAGCGTGTACTAGGCAAGTTAAGAGTTGAATAGGGCCTAAACGGTGAGAAAATGAGATTTTCCAAAGCAAGGTGTAGTATTACGTAGTTTTTATATATAACTACTATAAATTAAACTTATTTATGTACATAATTTGAAAGTTTGATCAAAAGTCAAATTTTTAGCCCCGACTAGCCTGAAGTAGGCCTTATAAGAGCCAAGTAGGACCCAAACAGGGAGAACACATGATTTTAAAGAGTCGGGTGTAGTATTACAGAGTTTCTATTTACAATTACTATTAATTAAACTTGTTTCTAGCCTTAATCTGGAAGTTTTACGAAAAGCCCTAATTGGCCTGAACTAGGCTTTATAACAACAAAATAGGCCCAAAAAGGAGAGAGAGCATGTTTTCAAGAGCCGGGAGTAGTATTACATAGTAGTTTTATATATAATTACTACTAATTAAACTTGTTTCTATTCTTAAAAAGAAAGTTTGAATAAAAGTCAAACCTTCAGCCTTGATTGGCCTGAATGAGGCATTATAAGAGCTAAATAGGATTCAAACGGGAGGAGAATATAGTTTTCAAGAGCCATGAGTGGTATTGCATAGTTTTTATATCTAATTACTACTAATTAACCTTGTTTCTAGGGTTAATTGAAAGTTTAACCAAAAGTCAAACTTTCAACCCCGATTAGCCATAGGGTCCAAATAAACAGAAATGCAGTTTCCAATAGCCAAGAGTATATGACATAGTTTTTATGTAAAATTACCACTATTAAACTTGTTTTCAGTCTTAATTAGAAAGTTTTACCAAAAGTCAAACTTTCAGCCTCGACCTATATATATGTATATATACCTATATATATATACCTATAAATATACCTATAAGTATACCTATATATATATATATATATATATATATATATATATATATATATATATATATATATATATATATATATATATATATATATATATATATATATATATATATATATATATATATATATATATATATATATATATATATATATATATATATATATATATATATATATATATATATATATATATATATATATATATATATGTATATGTGTATGTGTGTGTGTGTGTGTATGTATATATGTATGTATATATATATATATATATATATATATATATATGTGTGTGTATATATACCTATATATATATATATATATATGTATATACCTATATATATATATAATATATATATATATACCTATATATATACCTATATATATAGGTATATATATATACCTATATATAGATATATATATATATATATATATATATATATATATATATATATATATATATATATATATATATATATATATATCAGAAAAATGTATATCAGCCTGCGGGCTGAGAGTACTCTCTCAGCCTGCGGTGACGTGGCTCAATTTGTCACTTCACTGACTCGCGGCACGCTTTTAGGAAGAAGTTAAATTACCAAATACCCCTTATGAAAAGCAACTCTTTCGGTAACCTTCCTTATTGTTTATTATTATTTTTTGCCGCTCTTTATAGGTTTTAGGTTATTCTATATAAATTACTTTTCCCCCTATTTCCTTACCTCTTTTTGAAAGATCTAGTTTCTCCTTTTCAGCCTGCGTTAAACTTTTTTCTGAAAATATAAAATCTTTTCAGATCAATTTTTTCTCCATAATATTAAATGTCGACGTCTGAGCAGTCTACTGGCGATCTAAATATGGAAGATATTGCATCTGGTTCTACTTTCTCTCAGAATATTGAAAATCTTGAAGGGTTGACATCTTTGCATGCCGATCAACAGGTTTTAATTGTTTCATTTTTTTAAAAACAATTTCTTAAATATTGAATTATTCTCTTTAAGTCTATGAGGTACTGCGACCTATAACAAATGATTTAAAGTTTCAGAAATGCGACCGTTTTAATATTCGGTCGCAATCTTATTTGAAAATAATCTCCGGCTGTGAAATCTTTTTTTTTGGGTATGCGTCTTAGGTCGCAGTCTTTTGTAAGGAGTAATATAGCTTTCTTCACATACGGGTAACTGCGTCTTAAGTCGCAGTCTTTGGTAAGGAGTAATATAGATTTCTTCACATACGGATAACTGCGACTTAAGTCGCAGTATTTAGTAAGGAGTAATATAGATTTCTTCACATACGGATAACTGCGTCTTAGGTCGCAGTCTTCAATAAAGGAGTATTATAGATTTCATGTCGTATGTGAAATCTTATTTTTATTTACTGCGACTTAGGTCGCAGTCTTTATTAAGAAGTAATATAGATTTCTTCTCATACGGATAACTGCGACCTTGGTCGCAGTATTTTAATAAGAAGTAATATAGTTTTCATCTCTTATGCGACCTTGGTCGCATTTATATAACTTATATTTTATATTACAGTGATATCTAAAAAATATTTATATTCATTTAATTCGTGTAATTGTTTTTTGTAGGATATGAATGCACATGGAGAAATGTCTGGAAGCTCAGATAAGTTTATAGGGAAACAGTTCCTGTCGGATATGGAAGCATACAATTTCTACAATTGTTTTGCAAGGAATAGAGGTTTTAGCGTGAGAAGAAAAGGTACGGATAAGTCACGGAAGCCTCCTTATGAGATTATTTGCAGAAAATTTTGCTGCAACAAGGAAGGTCTGAAGAAGTTGTGTGACAAAAGACAAGAGGGGCTTACAGTGCATCGTCGAGTTAACACTAGAGTAGCTTGTCCTGCTGAGATGCATATCCGTCTTCGTTTTTTTTGGACAAAAGACATTGGGTTATCACAAAATTTGTTGATACTCATTCACATGAATTGTCAAGCCCGGATAAGGTACATCACCATTACTCTCACCAGAATCATCGTTCAAAAATTAGCAGAAGCATTATGACCAATCTGGTTGATGTTGGAATGCGGCCTTCAAATATTTCCCGCGTTGTTAATGCAATGAGCCAGGGAGAAGGCTGTGAAGAAGTGAGCCCTCAACAAGTTATTGATTTCACTCGTCAACGTAGAAATAACTGCGGTCATGAGTTTATTGCTATTATCAAATATTTTCAAGAGAAAGCCGAGACCGATCCAGAATTCTTCTTTTCAAGTGAAGTCGATAACGCGGGCACACTTAGAAGCATTTTTTGGGCTGATGGAAGAGCTATTTCCTCGTATCTGAGGTTCTGTGATGTGATCGTTTTTGACACAACATACAGGACTAATCACTTGAGCTTGCCATTTGCTCCATTCACTGGAGTAAATCATCACCGGCAGTCAATTTTGTTCGGCTGTGCATTGCTTGCTGATGAGCAGAGGGATACTTTTGTTTGGTTATTCCAAAAATGGCTCAAGTGCATGCATGGAGTTGAACCGAAGCTGATTATTACTGATCAGGATGCGCAGATTGGTGACGCCATCAAGATTGTTTTCCCAACTTATCGGCACCGTTACTGTTTCTGGCATGTGCGGAAACATATTGCCGAGCAACAAATCCCAATGTCAAACAAGTATGGAGAAGATATGGTCTCCGATTTCCATGCTTGGTACACCTCCCGCGATATAAGCACCTGTGAGGAACGATGGCGTCTGATGAATGAAAAATATCAGTTAGAAGAAGAAGATGACAGTTGGTTGATGAAGATGTACAGGCTCCGTGGACATTGGGTTAATGCATATCTCAAGGATGTTTTCTGTGCTGGAATGACAACCAGTCAGAGGTCCGAGAGTATTAATTCCTTCTTTGATGGTTTTGTTAACTCAAACACTAAACTAGTGGAATTTGTTCACCAATATGATAAAGCTGTGGCTTCCCGTCGTACATCTGAATCTCTTCAAGATTTTAGGGGTTTGAATTCTGTGCCCAATTGTACATCCAATCCATATGAGATACAGGTTTCGAAGTTGTATACACCGAAGATTTTTCAGTTGTTCCAAAAGGAATGGGCAGTTGTAATGACACTATTTTCAGAAGAGGTGGAACACGACAAACCTGGATCAACATATTTGGTTGGTAATTTTTCAGAATCAAAAGACGGCTGGGAAAAGGTCAGTTATGATAAGCGTGAGGAACTTCATGTTTCTTGTAGTTGCTCGTTATTTGAAACAGAGGGTATCCTATGTAGACATATTCTGTGTATTTTGTGGCGCAATCACGTTACACATATACCGGAATCATATATACTTCAGAGATGGAGGTTGGATGCTCGTTACAAAAACGTTGCAATTGAAAATGGCATCAGGCCTTTTCCCAGTCAAGGTACTCCACGGACGGCTAGATTGTGGACAATTCGTTCAAAATTTAATGCAATTCTTGACATGGTCGCTGATTCTGATATCCATCTTTCAAAGTTGGAGGTTTATTTGGAAAGTTTTGCCCAAGAAACCACTAGAGAATACAGAGCCATGTCAGGAAATGATCATTCATCACAGCCTAAAACTACAGTTGGTTCCAGTGGATCCGTTGTCGTATTGCGAGATGGTGAAGAATTGAATATACGTGATCCAATTGGTCCTGTACCAACCAAGGGGAGGCCTAGAGCTGCATCCAGGCTTAAGTCTGGTTTTGAAGATTCTATATATCAGAAGGAAGTTAAGCATCGAAGATGTGGTAACTGCCAAGAGCTGGGCCATTACAGGACTGGTTGTCCGTTACTGGTATTACATTAAACCAGCTAATCATTTTTTTATAATGATGTATCTTTAAAATTCTTACTATTTCCTTTTTAATGGCAGAAGAAGTAGGTTTGGGTTGCCTCCATCTTGAAGGAACAAAGACTTCAATTTTTTCATGAAGTGCGACCAGGATCGCACATTGTAGAGAGATTCATGTCGCAGTCTGCCACTGGCGTGTCATTATAATCAGATTTATTATCATTCTTTGATTTCTACTGTATTATTTTTGTAAGTAGTTGTACTTTAAAGTTTTACTGCTTCAAAATTCTCCTACATTGTTTAATTTTTTTGTATATAATGTAGTCAGAGACTTTGGTCGCAGTGTACATGGTTAATTGCGACCAAGGTCGCAGTGTTGTTATTGATAAATATGGTCAGCAATTGCAATCTAGGGGTCGCAGTACATGGACTGCGACTTATGTCGCAGTACAATAGGTATGTGTTTCCTTTATATTAACATGCATAGCGACCAAGGTCGCAGTGTTGTTGTTGATTAAGACTGCCGCCAGCAACTGCGACCAAGGTCGCAGTGTTGTTGTTTTATTAAGACTGCGGCCAGCAACTACGACCAAAGTCGCAACCTTTATTTTAAAATTTTATTCGGGTGAAATAATTTAATTATTAACTGCGACCTTGGTCGCAGTATATTAGTTCTGCGCAAACATCAATAAAGACTATTAGTAGAATATTTAAAATGATGGTTTGTAACAATTGTACAGCATTTCAACCAAGACATAGTAGTTAAAAATTTTTAATTCACACAATTAACCTTAGAGAGCAGATTCATATATATTTCAAAAAAGTATCGCCGTATAAGGAAACGCTAAAACTCAAACAGGTCATTACTGCGACTTTGGTCGCAGTACAATTGCTGAACGCATGTTTGTTTCTAATATCAATACGCAATAGTAAAATCCAAGGTGTAACAAATGTAGATTGGAAATAATCAATGGAACTTATAATAAATAAATGTATAGAAATGTTCATAAATTAAATCAATAAAACAAAATAATTATTTAATGAATTGCAATTGCAATTATTTTTACATTTATAAAATAAAAAAAGTGGTATATCAATAATTTGTCAACTGTCAGTCTTGAAATGTCATCCTTCGTATCATTTCTGTTTCTTCATCCCAACTCTTCTCTCTATCTGCAAGTATCATGTATGCAAGCTCACTTCTTAGTCTCTGTACATGAGCATCCGTAACAGTATCAACAGCTAATGGACTACCAGACGCTATGCTTTCCATGTACTTGCATACATATACACCGCAATCAACACTGAAAATTCCATAGAGTAATCATTAATTGAAATTAGATTTTTGGTACTAAAAAAAGGTAGAAAATATAAAATGTAAGGAGATGTCAAAAATTTATATACCTGTTTGATTGTTGGGGGCATTTTTCGTATTTTATATTTATTTTTCTCATTAATTTATTGAAATCAATCTCAAAAATCTGTAATAATCTTTCTTTCTGCAATGTCAATATGAACAAAAATTAGTATTAATCAAATTAAATGCAAGTTTCCAGTAATCGAAATATTAAACTTTAACTCACCATTATTCTTGCATCTTTTTGGTAAAGCTTTGATATACTACTTTTTTTGTCAGCTGGAACCAAAGAGTTGTAATAAAACCACTCTTGTGTATCGCAATCAAATACCAGCAAGGTCCAGTGAAATCCGGGATCTTCGGCACTATGTTTGTGATTGATCGGGAAGAACATGTACTGCACATCAGCTGTCCAGTTTTTCAACAGCTGCTGCTTGATGAAATGATCTTCCAGATCTTCACTTTTATTTACAACACCGTGCTGCGGGCAAGAAAAAACAAAATTAAATAAAATACAAAATGAATTTAAAATATAAGAAAAAATTAATTAAATTAAGAAGTCATTAAGTCAAGACAAGATACTGCGATCAAGGTCGCAGCGTTTCTTATTAACACATTTTTATAGTAATTAATATAGCGACCAAGGTCGCAGTGTTGTTATCTGATAAAGACGGCCAGCAACTGCTATTTAGGTCGCACTCTTTTCTGTACCAAAATTATATTCGTTGTAATTAATATTTTCATGGACTGCGACCTTAGTCGCAGTACATGAGTTAGTAGCAGTACATGTTATATATAAACTGCGACCTTAGTCGCAGTACTTGAGTTAGTCGCAATACATTTTAATTATAACTTGCGACCTTGATCGCAGGTGCGACCTTAGTCGCAGTACATGATTTAGTCGCAGTACCTGAGTTAGTCGCAATACATTTTAATTATAAACTGCGACCTTAGTCGCAATACCTGAGTTAGTCGCAATACATTTTAATTATAAACTGCGACCTTAGTCGCAGTACATGCCTACACAGAGATAGAGAATATTAGTCTGTTCCACAATTTATATTACATTAAACCGTAAAGGCTAAAGTAGATTTTTACCCAAGCTTCGCTCCGGAAGAATATGCTTTTTAATCCTTCTCCTTTCTCAATATGCTTCATGTAGAAATGAATAATGTTTGCATCTAAGTCTCTACTGAACATCAGGTCCTCAATGTCATTCCTTGTAATCATGATTCCGTTTTCGGTATCCTGATACGCAGTAGAACTGCAAGATATTCAAAACAAAGTTAGCAATTTAATTGTTCTTATATAAAGGTATAACAGTTTTTTGATATGAATTATAATAAAATTAATTAACTTACTCGGAGAAGGACTTGTCGAAGAAATTTTTTATAAGAGCTTGTTGATGGGGCTGCAGAATTCTGTATGCTCTGGTTTCGGTCAATTCTCTCGATTTTGGATCAGTAGAGGAAATCTCTTTGTTGCCGAAACCAGCGGCAGAACTCACAGCCGCAGGCTGTGGAAGAGGATTTTCATTTTTTTTCTTCTTCTGTTTTGGATAAACGAAGTCGGAGTCATCGCGATCTCTTTCAGCGCGCTTGCGTTCTTTGACTCCCCTTTCTATCGTTCCTTTAGAGTATTCCAAAACAGCTTCTTTTGAGGATTGCTTCTGAGGCGGAGTATGTTCTTGAATTTCTTCTTCAGAAGCTCTATCTCTTTGGATTTCTTGAATCATTTGAGTTAGATTCAGAGAAAAACTTGGCATATCTTCTCCAGGAATATTTAAAATAGATTCATAACCCATGATTTTATCCTCTTCCAGTTTTTTCTTCTTCTCCTCTTCAGCCTGCTTCTCCATCTGTTCCTTCATTCTTCTGTTCTCCTTTTCCTCTTCAGCCTTCCTTCTAATTTCCTCTTCCGTCACTTTCCTCTTTTCCTCCCTCTTGTTCTTTAACTCCTCCAACACCTTCCTCCTCTTCTCCTTTTCCTGCTCCTCCTCTTCTATCCTCCTCTTTTCCTTCTCCTTCTTCTCCTTTTCAATGCTCCTATTCTTCTGCTCCTCCTCTTCCCTCCTCCTCTGCTCGTCTCTCCTTCTCTTCTCATTCTCCTCCTCTTCCCTCTTCCTCCTCTCCTCCCCCTCCTCTTCCCTCCTCCTCTCCTCCTTTTCCTGCTCCTCCTTTTCCCTCCTCTTCTTCTCCTTCTCCTCTTCTTCCCTCATTCTCCTCTCATTCTCTTCCTCTTCCATTCTCCTCTTTTCATTCTCATTCTCCTCCATTTCTCTCCTCCTCTCCTCCTTTTCCTTCTCTTCTTCCAATCTTCTTCTCTCATGCTCCTCTTCTTCCCTCTTCTTCTCCTTCTCCTTCTCCGCAGCAGCGGCTGCTCTCAGCAGCTCTTGTTCTTCTTCCACTTTTAATTTCCTCTGCTGCCTTTTTAGTTTTTTCTTCTCTCTTTTTTCTTTCTTTTTTATTTTTAATTCAGCCTTGAGTCTGCTCTCAGTCTCCATTTTTTCAATTTTCATTTCGAGCTGAGAAACATATTCTCTCAAGTGCTGATTTTGAGACCTCAAGTCTTTTATCTCTTCAGCTTGATCATCCCGTGGTGGTGGCAAATAACCTGTAAAAGATGGTTGTTGCTCACTCGTTTCAGCCGCTTCTGGCTCATTTTCCGCCGGGATGTCAGCTTCATTATATGTATGGCCTCCTTCATCTCCTTTTTCTTCTTCTCCTTCTTCATCTTCATCTTCTGCTTCTTCTTCTTCCTCCTCCTCTTCCCCTTCAACAGGAAGGCCAACCATATTTTTTTCAGCAATAGAGATGTTGGCCATTCGATTCAAAATCTGAAAATAAACAGAAAAAGGTAAGTTAAAAATAAAACAATGAAATAATGATACTGCGACCATGATCGCAGTTTTATTTATGAAGTATGTTTGAAAAGAATGCGACCATGGTCGCAGTATGTAGGTCATTCCCAAATTATCTGCCAAGCCATGCAGCTCAACACTGCGACCATGGTCGCATTCCATGTAAGGTATTTTCAGGAGAATGCGACCATGGTCGCACATTGTTTGTCAGGCACAAAACGAACTGCGAAAGGTGCAGCTCAATACTGCGACTATGGTCTCATTTTATTTGTACTGAACATAAAAAGAAGTCTAACTTACAATATTGCTGTCAATCTCACTTAGATCAACTTCAAGTAGAGATCTACTAATATTTTGGAGGTCCCATCTTAAAACGCGTGGGGTTATGTCCTCCAAACCAAACCTCGGCTCAAAAATAGGAGCCCTCTCACATAGCCAATACTGCAAAAAAGGAAAATTAAATTAGTTTACAAAGATATTCACAATTTTTTTTGGGTAAATTTCATACAATGTTGGCCAAATTTGAGATTTGTACTTACAATTATTTGCACGGAGCATCCTTGCAGCTCGTACGTGGTTTGCCTGAAGATGTCCATTGACTCAATCAGGAATTGCCAAACAGCTTTTGCCCAGCATATTGTCCTCATCAGCTGCATATTGGCAATCTGTTCCACAATATACCACGGCACCGTGCATTTACTGCCAGAGAAGAAAAGAGTGGCCGACATGTATAGGATGATTAATGTGGTAAAGTCTTGAGCTGCAAGCCTGTGCATGTCTCTTATAATTTCATGTAAAGTCATTTGCTGCTCAAGCTGTTCATCCTTTGTCACATCTACTTCACGCCTCCTCCTCTTCTTGACCAGAAGATCATCCAAAGCATCTTCAATGGATACTTTAGTGATCTTCTTTATATTGGGGAAATAATGTTTTATCACCCCTCTATCTTTCATCGTACATGTTTTATTCATCACAAAATCACCCCAATGATAGGTAGACCAAATGTGAGGGCAACATCCTCAACTGTTAACTCAATCTGTTTGCCCCCAATTCTAAATATCCTTGTATCCCTATCATACTGGTCTAAAATACGCAGTACAGCAACGTTTGATTTTAGACCCTTTTCAGCTCCAAATTCTTCATTGTAGAAGGCCATGAAGATTGGGCCAAATGGGGTATTCTTGATCGCCTCTACGAAATCTGCATGAATGTACTTTTTAAATTTCTTCATCAACTCGCACATAGGTTTCAGGCTTGATCTCAGAGGACGAACCTTTATCTGTTGTTCACCTACATAGTAAGAAAAATTAAACAGTTCAGACCAATGATCATTTAAAAATTATAAGGGGGTAAAAGGCATATTTGTTTTTAATAAACTGCGACTTCGGTCGCAGTCATACAATGCAAACACTAACAACTTGCACCTGGATGACACTACGACCAGTGTCGCATGAGACTACAGTGCAATCATACACTGCGACCAAAAAAAGTAAGTTTCATATACTGCGACCAACGTCGCATTCGGCTACAAGGAAAGGTCCAAAAAAAAATTCAAAAGTCGCACAAATCTGAAACTATAATTTTATCAACTGCGACCGAGGTCGCATGCAGTGTATGCACATCACTTTTTTGAAAATACTGCGACATAGTAAAAATAGAAGGAAATAAAAAAATTTGAAAAAAATAGGACCTTAATCGTCGTGTTACAAAATTTATAAATTTAAAAATTTATTCGTCATCTAAAGTTTCAAAATCTCTTTCTTAATTGCGACCATGGTTCCAAGATTTATAAAAAAAAAATTGCGACCCGGAAATAAATCTGGAAAAAATTTTTAAACTATTAAAATACACAAACGCTAAATTTTTTGAAAATATCATTTTTTGTAGTACCTTTTTCGACGGATGATTTCTTCGGCGCCATCAATAGCAAAATATTTTTTAAAAAACAGATCAAATTTGTGAGAAAATAACTAATTGAATCAGAATCGCCAGTTGAAATTTTAGAGCTGTAAATTTTTTTGAAACACAAATTTTTAACATAAGGTAAAAGGTTGTGAGGGAGGGTATTTTCGGAAAATACAAAGTTGACGTGACTGACAGTAAATTAGGCGGATTTTTCAGGATTTTGTCCGCCAAAATTTATTAGAGATATGGGGCGGTGATGTTGCCACGTCCGCCGGGTGAGAGAACTCTCTCAGCATGCCGGCTGAGGTACAGTAACCCCATATATATATATAAATATATATATA
>JAVJIF010033229.1:0-161725 GCA_038442645.1 Agave tequilana | reverse complement strand
AAATGGTGGGAGCCACCTCTTGAATCCGTGCGGCCACCTCTAGAATCCTACATCGCGGGGTGTTGGCATGATGGAGGCATCCTCAGTGCACTAGTTATTCAGACCCAGGACATTATATATTTAATAACCCAAAAATGATGATGTCAGGAACGTTGCTATTTGGGCATTCTCTCATTCAAATAATGGTACCCGTAGGCCATTTTCGGATGGGTTCAGCTGGAGTACGGGCTCCAGTATGAATAGTCAGTGGTATGGGGACATTGGAGGAGATTGGCTAAAATATCAGGCGATACTGATTGTTATTATTGTATAAATAACATGACCTATTCGATACGTTTATATTTTTTATCCATTTATACTTATTACACTTCCTGATATCTTATCTACCACCATGTCATATTGTATACCTTATACTTCATGTGAACCACACTAGTTTTTGCGCATGCATGCTCTACATTCCATGTATTTTCTTCACGAGGGTATGGTTATTCTACGTATTTCATCTATAAATGTTCATATTCATCATTATACCATCATGTTACCATTACTAATAGTATACTATGTAATACTTAAAGACTTGATATAAGTTAATTAAACATAATGATTCTATTAACATCTTAATACTTATATTGATAATAAATGCATATTAATGGTCATAAATGATTTAATGTTACTATAATAAAATAAGTTATGGTTTTAATCATGTATTATATATATTGATGAGGTAACACCGTTGTAACATGATAGATATTATAATGTTACGATACAATATATTAATTGTATATTAATATCTGTTGTTAGTATGATATTATTGTATCACTGTTATTGAATCATGTATTATATATTATCGTGGTTGTAAATAGTACTATAGTATATATATATTACTGCTTCCCTTATGTTACCACTCACTAAGTCGCTTTTTGACGATCCTAGGTTTACATGCCCAGGTTGGAGATTCAAATCATCATAGTACCTGACACTGCACGGGATATAGTTAGGAGGCCCGCCACATTTATTATTCATAGATAGTTTTATTATTTTGTCAGTACTTCCGTATTTATTCCTATTTTCATATCTATCGTATTCACTGACCCCTTCTGTAGATATTCTTTATCTTACTTATTACTGGAATAATTGTGTATATTGTGTTTATTCCTTATACTGAGGCTTAGATATGTATGTGAGGGAATTTTTCTGATTACGTATGTATGTCACCATAGCGTCCCTATATCCGCGAGATCAGGTGTTACATGGGCTCTGAGAGGGAGAAATTCCTACAGCAGTGTGAGGGACTCTAAGCGAGGAAAATCCCGCAACAGAGTGCTTAGGCTCCCGTAAGACCACCGAAAAAGGCAGTAGGCATGTCTGTTTTAACACATCCACGCAGGCCGCATCCCTCTAGGTGTATACAGACGCGATCTTTTGAGTGGAGAAAATCCCATCGCAGAGAATCGTGTGCTCTAAGAGGGAAAAATCCCTATAGCAGAGCGGGCTTCGAGTGGGAAAAATCCCACAACGGAGGGTTTTGACTCCCATAGGACTACCGAGAAAGGCCTATAGTCATGTCGCATTACACTTCCACGCGGGGGCACATCCCGTTTAGGTGTGTACAAATGCAATCTTCCAAGTGGGGGAAATCCCATTAGCGGAGAATCACATGTCTGTCTCCGAGTAGGAAAAATCTCATCATTGGGGTGTATGGATGTATGTATGTCGAAACCGCCTCCGTGTGGGGGCACATTCCATCCATAGGGGTTTTTTCTGGCTGCCTCTGAGTGGGAAAATCCCATCATCAGGGTGCATGACTGGATATATGTCAGAACTACCTCCGTGTGGGGCACATCCTTCCATGGGAGATTTTCTTGGCTGCCTCGGAGTGGGAGAAATCCCATCACCGGGGTGCATAATTGGACGTATGTCAGAACCGCCTCTGTGTGGGGGTACACCCCATCCACGGGGCGAGGGGGGTTTCTTCGCTACCTCCCGGGGGGGGGGGGGAATCCCATCATTGGTGCACATGGCTGGATGTATGTCAGAACCACCTCCGTGTAGGGTACATCCCATCCACGGGGGTTTTCCTGGCTGCATCTGAGTGGGGGATATCCTATAAGTGTGGCGCATGGCTCGATATACTACAAATATGAAGCACTAAATAGTATTTTATTCTCATAAATGCAATACATAAAAGTAAGATTGGAAGGTGTACACTGTATGTATGAAGTCAGGAAGTTAATCGATCATCTTGTATTGGACATCTGCATTCTGCTTTCAGGAAGGCTATGTGTTTGGCTACCGAGAATTCACCTTGAGGTAAGGACATACTTCTTGAGAAAGCCTTATTAGATGAGCTCTTCTAAGTATTTTCGAAGGGCCCAACAATGGATGGTTTTGTGCGCTTTACAGTCATGGTAGGAGCAGTGTTCTTCCAACCCAGACAGTGAAGGATTTGGCTCGATCGGCTTTGAGCGTCTGACCCACGGTTGATCTTTGAACGTGTTGAATACTTTATTGATCTGGAGCCTTAGCGGAGTGAAGTGTTGTGTTGGCTGGTAGCTTTGGATTGGACTCGAGGGAAGGATGGAGAGCGCCTACTTTTTGAAAGGAGGCTACCCCTGATGTCGACCTGGAGCATGGTTGGGAGCTTCGTGAGTGGACTTTGACTTCGTTCCATCATCGCTTAGTTTTGTGGAGAGTTGAGGAAGCCTTCATTGCCTCCTCTAGTTGGATATAAGGTTGCGCTCAGGAAAAGGGCTTCACTTATCTTGTGGTGATGTGCTTCAAGAGGTGCCTCCATAGAAGGTTGTGACCTGTAGCCCACAGATGAATGCGAGTGCGACTACCTTCTTCACAGTTGGAGACATTGGTGAGCTGGCTTTGGAAGAAATTAATGTAGGATTTGAGTCTGTCTCTTAGCCTCATCTTGACGGAGAGGAGATAGTGACTACTCCTCTTGGCTTATTGGCGAGTGGCATATTGTGTGAGGAAGGACTCAGTGACCTTCGAGAAGTTATGGAGATAGCGAGGTGGTAGGGAATAGAACCACTCTGATGTCATGCCCTTCAGACTTAAAAGGAAGTAAGGCACATTACCAGATCATTCTGGGAGTAGAGCATCATCTTGTCTTGGGAATGCCATGTGTGTTAAGTAGATCACCCGCTCTAGTGTAGTTGTCGAAGGTGGAAGTCAAGAACTTCTTTGGGAGCTCATAATCTTGAATGTCCTTTGAAAGTGGGAAGTCATGAAGGGGGTTATTAGGATCAAGTGCTGAGACAGCTTGGCCTTCACGATCTGCTTTGGATCAGTTCATCAAGGGCATGGAGATTAGGCCCTCCAGCTCTCGGTGTCACATTTTGTATATACAGAGTTGTTCTGTAGGGCGACAACCTGAGTCTGGAGTTGCTGGTTGAGCAGCTTCAGTTTCTTTTTGCTCGCGGAGAATGTTCTCATGCTCGAGCATCATGTGCTCCCACTCGCGATCTGACTGCAGTTGCTATTCCTTCATCTGCTCTTTCATCTTACACATTTGAAACAACTTGTTTTCTAGTTGTTTAGAAGAGTGGAAGCTGGTGGATGGTTACTGCGATGAGGCAGAGACAATACCCTCAACAATCAGTTGATTGATGGTTAGTATATAGGTCATGTCCCCTGTAATTGCTTTGGCCTTGCCCTTGGAGATCACATCGTCGGTTGCTTGCTTGCGGGAGCCATTACCGATCTTGAGAGGCTTTTTGAGGAAGATTGAAGGGGAAAAGATTTTAAGCGTAGGGACTCAGCTCTAAATGAAAGCACAAAAATATAGAGGTAAATTTCTAGGGGAAATTTATCTGCACTTCAATTTGTAATAAGGATTAGGAGAGAGAACCCCCCAATTTGGGAAAAACCATGGGGGGAGATTCACTAGTTTCAGGAGGTTACAGTGAAAGCATAGTTAGAACTTTGATCTAATCTCTGAATATAATGGAATAATGATTTTTTGTGGCCCCTTCTCTCTAGTGAAAGGGATGTCTTTTCTTCTTTTTTTCTCTCCTTTCTTTTCTCTGTTTTTTTCTTCTTCATCCATCTCCCACTGTATATATACCCAGAGAGGCTCCATTGGCAGTACGGGTCATGCAAATTTCAATAACTGTAAGATCTGCACGTTGTGATTCTTCTATAATGGCTGGGATTCTGCCCTTAATGGCGGGAGCAATTTCTACTACATTCTGTATCAGTCTATGTTTGAGTAGGGGTCGTAGCAATGTTTGAAATGTAGGATGATCTAGCGACGTAATAGACTCTATAAATGTAGATGGATATCAATAGAGTTGATTGTAGCAGTCACCTTGCTCGGGACGGAAGAACTGGTCTTAGGATGGCAGTGTTCTTGGAAGAAGGAGCATCCTTAGGGCAGTTGTTCCTCAGGAGGAGGAGCAGTCTCAGAAATAGCCAAAAGATACTTCTCAGAGAAGTGTTTGAGCAGCTTATCTTGTCATCTGCCTTTGGAAGGTTCTTATGAGGAAGGACATGTGTCCTGATCTTAGTGTACATTAGAAATTGACCACTATAGTTTTCTTGAGTTTTTTAACATCCAATCTTCTCTGTTTTTTCTCACCCACACTTGAGCTTTCAACTCTTATCTATTCTATAGGATGGGTCTTGTGAGAGTTTTGTGATGTAGTTAAGGAGTTGATCACCAAGTGTTTCAAATCTTTGCATTGAGTGTTTAGACGTTGCGGGCTCGATCGAGCTTGCGGGCTCGTGTGTTGAAGTTCTTGCAGGAATAAGTGAGGGACTTGTAAGTGTTGCAGCATCGAGTGATCTTGCGGGATCATACTTAGTGAAAATCTTTCACAGCGGTGAAGGCAGGGATGTAGAGCAAGTTGCTCGAACCTTAAAATAAATCTCTGGTGTTTGCGATTGCTACTCTCTATCCTCACCTCACCTCACTCTTATTTATATATCTTGCATGCACAATAGTGTGATCCAATATTACGTAACGTTACATCACAAAAAGGCACAAATCTAGATTACCAGGTATGATCAATATAATAGATACTCACGAGCTAGAAATATAGGGGATCCCGTAAGCCGGTCAGAGAAAGCAGGTAGGGAATGAGCTACGGCTGATCCGCTAGCTCCACAAGAAAGGTCCAGTTTTTCCATGGATTAGTTCACTACGTTTTCATTTCGCACTCTAGGATCTAGACATGCAGGGCCAGGGGTGTCAGAAAGCAACCCAACGAGTACATAATATGAAGCCAAATGGCATGCACATACAAGTATACGTGTATCAAGTCGAAGTATTGTTACTCAGGCATGCAAGCACAAGCAAAAGAAAAGCAGAAAATGTAATACAATGAACCAACAATCATACATAGTAAAACAGGGTGTCCAGCTCAATTCGTACAAAATGGGTTGTAGAACTATAATATGATGGCGAGTTATATGAACATGTAAATTAGTATGCTGTATTTTGAGTTATACAATATATAATTAGTAGCACCTGATATTTCAATCATTACCTTTTCAGTGTCCTATACCACTGGCAGTCTACGCTAGAGCTCGTACCCAACAGAACTTATTCAAATATGATCTATGAGTATCGATACCCGAACGAGAGAGTGACCAAATAACACATATTCCTAATATTATCGTTGTTTGGTTAATTAAGTTGTATCATGTACAGGATAATGTGTTATGTCACAAGTCATACAAGCATTGACTAATTATAACAAGGCAGAGTAATATAAAGTCAGCGTTAAGTCTGGGAGTATGTAATCAATTTATTATAATATTATTATTAAGACTGGTCTGACTCGTATGTCTTGATGTGCTCCGGCGTCCCAGTACACATACATTCACATATGAGTAAGATGAGTTTTGTTATTGGAAACTGATAGGGGAACAATAAGCTATATTTATAATGAGCCATGTGCATACCTGGGACAAGGCCTCAGGAGCATCTGGTATTGAGTCAGAATCAATCGCTAAGCCATAAGGGTCTTATTTGTATGCCCTGGAAGGATAGGAGTAGAGGTGGCAGTACACCCCATCGGAACACCTGGTAGCCCTCAGGTTGAACCGAAGTTTCATTCGCGCAGCATTGACCAGTGTATGCACGAACACATATTGATTCCATCAGTTTTCTCATCACGGTGTAAGTTGTTGATTATTACAAATTATGTCCATGATGATTGGTTTACGGCAACTATTAAAACAAGAAAAGTATACTTGAGACGTGAGTAAACAGAAGTATAAGATTTGCTTGGTGTTTAACATGATAATATTTGTTAAGTTCCCATAATGTGACAATCATGAGTCAGGTAATAAATCGGTCAGGTATCATGGTACTGGGTGAAGTGTAATAATACATGTAAGTACCAGATCACATCATCAAGCAGATGACAGTTTACACAACATGGTACAAGGAAATAGTACAATTAAAAATATTTCAGCTCTTCACAACTATCGTAACGATAATAAATAATAAACTTAAATAGCTAGCAGAGCTAAGCAATCCTGGAGCAAAACCAGCATGCAACACTAGATGTTAACCTGCTCGATGAGGCTAACGCTCAAGGTGAAGCTAAACATACACAACATAGCTAGCGTATGAATGCTTTGATAGTGCTTGGGACAAAGCCATGCTTATGGCATAGCTAAATGCACACGGCATAGTACGCTCGAGTGAATTTAGCGGTAAAACGTTGAACGCTAAGCTTGTCTACCAGGCGGAGCTAGTAAAACCCGAAGGTTAAGCTCGAAGGCTGAGTAAAGCTAAAGGCAGAAGTGAATCCTAGAGACTGGAGAAAAGCCCGGAGGCTGAGCCCAGGGGCTAAACAAGAGTACAAACACTCGTCCACATAATTACAAGCACTCGTCCACACAAATATAAGACTCGCCTATATATCTACAAGCATACGCTTACACCAATACAAGCATTCACCCACATATATACAAATACATGCATATACAACAACAAATACTCGCGTATACAAATATCCAATACTCGCATAAATCAATAACTGATACATACATAAACCAGTAACCGGTACTTGCCTAGGGTTGCCCGGGATACGGTGGAACTCCAATGGAGTTAACGCATGGAGCACAAAGATAGAGGAGCGAAAAAGACGAGAGAGAGAGATGAAAGAGAAAGAAAGAGAATATGAGAGAGAGAGAGAGCGAGAGAGAATGAGAATAGATATAGAAAAGGAGAAGGCAGAGAAAGAGAAGAGAGAATATAGAAAGAGAGAAGATAGAATCCGCAAGGAAGAGGGACAAAATGAGAGAGAATGAAAGGAGTATAATGTATAACCCATTTTAAAAGTGTCTAATTAAATATTTTTGTTGTTTGTTATTGCAGTGCTCAGGCAATCAAATACAGAAACTAATAGCAGAAGATAGGATATATGAACATTTGAAGTGCCCTGCAAAAACTAGAGCATAATGCCCCAGACCAGGTTGCGTTTGCATGGCTTCTAAGCCCTGGACATGACAAAAGCAAAAGAGTAGGCTCCCTGCTTTCTTGAGCAGGGAGATACAGGGGTTATAAGCTTCTGCAATGTTCCATTTATGCAAAAATTGACCTGCACATCAAAATAGAGAAGAAAATGTTAACAAAAACATGAGTTCAAACTATTCTTGTCCCGACAACGACGCCAAAATTTGATCGGGGCGTACCGTGCATGAAAATGTGTATTTTGTAAAATCAGTGAAAGCATTATGGTGCTTTGGCTTCCTCGATACTTTTGTTATAGCATATAGGTTATACGGGTTGAATCCACAAGATGAGAGGTGATACAAGTATTAATAGTTCTTGTTCATGCTGATTGTTAATAAGTTCTTCTTTGTTAAGAAAAAGGAAAGAAAAGAAAAAAAAAACTGGAAGTGATAGGAGGAGAAGACGACAAAAACAGCAATGAGAAAATGATAAAGAAGTGGTTTTCTAATCGTTAAGGAAAAACAAGAAGTAAGAAAGCGAAGTAAAACACGAATGAAACTAAATGGAAAGTGAAAGGAAAGTACACCTAGAGGGGGGGATGAATAGGTGTACGCGACTAATCTAATGAACAAAATGCGGAAATTTAAAAACTAAATAGCACCACACTTAATGTAACCAACGAGTGTAGCCGAATTCCCGGTGAAGGGCTCTGGACTAACTCCTCTTGATTCCTCTGAATAAGAGTTGAGGCGCTATATGAAGCTCTCGTGGTAAACACAAGTGAGGCACACACAAACAACACAAGCATATATATATATATATATATATATATATATATATATATATATATATATATATATATATATATATATATATATATATATATATATATATATATATATATATATATATATATATATATATATATATATATATGATATGGCAATATGATGCAATGCTCAAAGTAATAGAGAGAGAGAGAGAGTAAGAGTCAATGGATCAAACGCAAACACCAAGATTTGTTTCAAGGTTCGAGCCACTGCTCTACGTTCCCGCCTTCACACAGAAGGATTTCCAATCCACTAACTTGTCCACACAGGACTTCCACACAGGGAACCTCCACTGAGGATTTGGGGCAATACAATACCGGGAGTACACAACTCCTTTCTCACCGAATACAACCTCTCACTAGAGGCAACACAAACACCACCTCACACATGAGGGGTAGGCACTTAGCCAATACAAAACAATCACCTCACACTTGAGGGATTCAACACCAACTCCACCTCACACTAGAGGGAGCTAAACACAATCTCCACCTCTCACAAGAGGGAGCCAACCACCACTCCAAAATTAACCTCTACACAAGAGGGATATCACAAATAAGGAGGGTTACAACTTGGTGGTCTATGTCAACCACAAACAACTTCTATTTCCACAAAACAAAGAGATCCTAATAGATAGGATAGAATGATATGGCTCAAGTGTGAGAAATCAAGATGTTGGAAAACAAATCACAAGAAAAATACTTGAGAAAATAACTTAGTATTTGATAGAAATGAAGAACAAGGCAAATATCCCAAATCCATATTTTTCTTTGATTTTTTTAACTCTTGAAAACAAATAAAGAATGATCTTTAAAACCAATAAACTCTTTTGAAAACTTGCTTTTAAAACACTAGAGAATAGGAGAAATTTTGCTCTTGGAAATCTTAACCAAAACCCACTTCAAATGGGGTATAAATAGCCTCCACTTGGATCTCTGCCCGTTGGCAGCTGACTAGGCCCAGAATGGCCTTCCGGTCGACCGGCGGCCGGTCGAATTTTTGACCGTTGAGCCTTCCGTCGACCGGGCCCTGAACCAGAGAGCAACGGCTCTCTGGCCGGTCGACCGCCCGGTCGACCGGGGCAACCCGAGAGTGGGTTGCCTTTAGTCGGTCGACCGCACGTTCTTGCGCACGTGTGAGAAATCAAGATGGCCATGTGCACGTTCTTGCGCACGTCCGGTCGACCGGTCGGTCGACCGCCAGAGCCTGGCAGACAGATTTAGGGACTTGAAAAACTTGGTTTTTAATCATCAAATAAATCCCATAAATTCTCTAAAAATCCACAAAAATAGTTCTTATATTCTCTTTGAAATACAAACTTGTTTGAGTAAAAATCAAACCAAGTTACAAACATTTTGAACTCTTTTTGTGTTATGAAATTTTACCGAAAACCAAATTCCGTATTTTCCAAACTAGGATTTTTGAAATGGAAAATCGTTTTGTCCAAAACTCATCCAAATACAAAAAACATGATATTGAAACAACTTGAAGCATATAGTATATGGATAGAATCCAATATACATGAAAGATATATATATCATTGTTTTTGACATTAAATCTGAAAATACGTTTTGTTTAAATACCAAAACTCCAAACTCATGAAATAGACTATCAAACTAAGTTTGTATAAGTAATTGAAGCATACATGTATATAGAACAAATCTAATATATATAAAACCATGTAAACTTGTATTGATTCAATCTATTCATGAAAACCAAGATCGGTTAAACTAAAACCGAAAACCAATATCCAAAACATGAAACGTGTGTGTGTTGAACTTGAGCATATCACACTATCTAATCTTTAACAAATGGATCTAAACATAAAACTAAACTATGTACCGAGGTTATCTTGATGAACTCCGTCTTCAAGTCGACTCGATCCAAACGTGATTCCCGGAGCTTGACTCCAACGAGTGCTAGATATGAACTTTGACGCTCGGGCTCTTGAATCACCATGTGAAAGCTCCAAAACACCTTTGTTGAAGCTAATCACCTACTAACATCTTGGTTAAATATCTGAAACTCAATATCACAAGATTATTAGTAAACATAACTACATGATTTAATCATCATAAAAACTAGAGTGGAAGGCCTCTGGGCCAACAATCTCCCCCTTTTTGATGATGACAAAACTCATGGAGTTATATATGCATGGATTAAAGTCAAGCTTCAAAGAAGCTCCCCCTTAACTCATGCATTGCAATAAACAATAAATATGTGCAATGAAGATTAAACATGAATATGCATAGACATGCATAAAACAATGAAATGAACATGCTTTTGATACAAATAAAAAACATGCTCTTGATACCAAACATGAAATGCATCAACATGCATAAAACAAGCTCTTGATACCAAAATAAATTATTTCTTCTTTTCATAAACATGTTCTTTTAAATAATGCTCTTGATATCAATAAAAAACAAGCTATGTTTCTAGATACTAGTATTCATGCTCTAGATACTAATATCAACAAAACATAAAACAAAATAAAATCTCTTGATACCAATATAAAAACATGCATATAACTCAAATACTTCTCCCCCTTTTTGTCAATCATCAGCAAAAGGGGTGAAAGAAAACAATAAAACATGTTCTTCCCCTTTTTTTGTCCGGAAAAAATACTTCAAGGGGTGAAATCAAAACAAACATTATGATATCAATTAAAAAATATATCAATATAGTGCATCATGATACCAAATGTAAGTAAACACATAGGTAAACAACAAAATTTTGAGAAATGCCAATTGAAAGTAAATGAGGCATTGAAAACAAAACTTAAGAAACCAATCAAAATTTTGATACCAAAATGAAAACATATTAGATACCAATTGAAAGATATTTTTCATTTACCAATTGTAATTATTTTTCATTTGGAGCAAATGATACCAATTAAAATCAATATTAATTTTTCAATCATTTTTCATTATAAAGTGTGGGAGTAGAATACCAAAGGTAAACAAAATATCAATTGAAAGATGAAATACAAATTTTCTCCCCCTTTATGAAATACCAAATAAAATGATGCATAAGCTTGTATTAGGATACCAATTGAAACATAATCAATTGAAATATAATAGTCATTTAAGAAATCAAGACCAAAATTTGTGCTCAAAGATATAGAGATATATTAAGCACAAATAAAGCATATATATGTATGATAAATTAGATACCAATCGAAATTGATACTATAGAAGTGTAAGCATACATATATAAAAAACATATATATGGGTATACAAAAAGAATTTCAATATTGATACCAATTGAAACGATCCAATGATACCAATTGAAAGACATAATAAGATTAAGTGTATAACTCATATTACCTACCACCCATTTCATGCACATGTTTTAAAAAAAGAATTTTCAATAAACAGCATACAAGGCATGGTCGCCCAACCAACCGCCCTTTGATGGGTAGGGATTTTCAAAAATAGGTTTAAAATATAGTATGTTTGAAAAACTCTACCATAATGAAGAATACGAACTAGTTTTAAGAAAAATTTAAAAACTAGTATGAAATCCTTCAAGCAAGAAATGAAACAAAATTATATTTCATGAAAAACATGTATATCACATGATCATCAACACTCAAAATCCATAAAGCCCATATCATACTCATGAAAACACAATCATGAGAAAATAATAAGTAAAGTGAGTGTACAAGATTGTTATGTGAAACACATCATCATGAAACTATGCAATCAAGCTCAATAAGAAATTCCTTAAAACATGAAACACAAGAAAGTCATCAAAACTATAATCCTTCAAGGTATATGTATGTCATGTACAAACTAAAGAATACATACATATCCAAACATAAATGAGTCCACAAAAGTATATGCATGAAGGCAAGTGGCTCAAGGATGTATATGTATATCTAATAGTTTAGACAAGATGGACATATACATGAAGTTAAAATATAAACATGAAAAACATAGATAAAATGGGAATACAAGTCAAATGTATGAATCATCAAAACTGGACTATACTAGCACATCTAATAAGTACAAATAAGCGTTTAAGCACAAACATATAGTGGTCTATTTGTGGCTCATTAGTTGTACAAGTATATAACCTAGTTTTAATGAAAACTAACATCTAAACAAGTAATCAAAACATGAAGCATAGAAAACAAAACAAAAACTCATATGATCATTATGACAAATTCATGTGCATTAGATCTATAATTTACACGATAGCTAAAACATAGAGAGAACACAAAATATGGGTCCATATTAAACATGGGTGTCTCAAATAACTAATCATGTATATCACTAATCTAATAAACATGGCATGTGTCATAATGAACATTAAAACATGACATGCTAAAGATCAATGACATGAAAAACATGCAAACATAAATGAGGAGTAAGAGACCGTTACCAAAACCGATGAGGGCAACTCTCCATGTCTCCAAAACAAGGTGGTCTTCCCACCAAACTCCACTTGAAAGTGATGCATCCAAATTGTCCTCTTTAAGCTCGGAACGCATCCACCTCAAGGCACCATCACTCTCACGTCATGAGAGAGCCCACACCTACATCAAATACAATAGGGGTGGTCTTTGGTACCCACACTCTTTTGGGTCCATGGGGTTACTTCCTTTCCTAACCTAAACAAATTTAGTTGCTAAATTTACATCATGTATATGATCATAACAAAACTTAGTAAGGTGGCCCTTACGTCCACAATGTGTACAAGTGTATACATGAGCATACATTGTGTAATGGGGGTGACCATGAGGAGCATGTGTATGCCGTGATTTGTGTGCATGCAAAGAAGGAACTTGTTTCTTTCGAAACATAGATTCCAAACGTGTATGATTCATGGCACAATGGCTCAAAGTGGAACCCAAACAATCCATATTCTTCTTTAACAAGTTTATATCATTTTTAATGTTAGAAGAAGTGGAGCATGCAATGGGTGAGTTAGAATGTGAATCTACATTATCATGTCAAACATGTGTATCTAAATCAACTTTCAAAGATTTATTTTCATTTAAGCAAACTTCTAAATCTTTTGAAATCAAATCAATTTTGTTTTTCAAAGAAATATTCTCTTTTAATACAAAATCAAGTTTTGAAGACAAGTTTTCATTTTTCTTCAAAATATCATTACTATCATTTTTATTTTTCAAAATCTTGTTTTCATTTAAGGCAAGATCAAGCTTAGACTTCAATGAATCCCTTTCATTAGAAATCTCAACCTTCTCTTGCAAAATCAACTCAAGTTTTGAAAACAAATCCTCTTTATCTTTATTTAATTTACAAGTTTTCTTTTTCAAAACTTTATATTTTTCAAGGAGGTTCTCACGAACAATAGATAACTCTTCATTTAATGCATCGGCATCCATACTATCAAGATCATCAAATGAAGAGCTAGCACTATCTAGTTGAGTATCCGAATGTACCTCAAGGGAGTCATTCCCTTGGACCATGTAGCATCGTTGTTCGGATTCGTCTCCACTAGATTCATCCTCCACAATGTTGGGCGTTTGAAGCTCGGAGGAAGTCAACGTGTTCCACACTGCAAAGGCGGAATCACAGTTAGAAACTAAGTACAAATATTCTTTGTTAAGCGTGCTTTTAAGTGCCTCAAGGGCTTGTGTATTGGCCTCTATATGATTGCTATTACCAAGATAGGATTTCTTGGTAGCGGCAAGGAAAACATGCATGCCTAGGTTTTTAAGTACATGGACATCCTAAATTTCCACATGTCAATGTCGGAGACATCAAACATGGGAGGTGTCAAGCAATCCATGAGTATGTGTAAACAATATACGTGTGCAAATGCAAATGATAGATTAGCAAAATAAGATCACACTCCTAGGTGGTTAAACCAAATATCAGGAGCGTAGGCTCTGATACTAATTGAAAGTACACCTAGAAGGGGGGTGAATAGGTGTACGGCTAATCTAATGAACAAAATGCGAAAATTTAAAAACTAAATAGCAACACACTTAATGTAACCAACGAGTATAGCCGAATTCCCGGTGAAGGGCTCTGGACTAACTCCTCTTGATTCCTCTGAATAAGAGTTGAGGCGCTATATGAAGCTCTCGTGGTTAAACACAAGTGAGGCACACACAAACAACACAAGCATATATATATATATATATATATATATATTATTATATATATATATATATATATATATATATATATATATATATATATATATATATATATATATATATATATATATATATATATTATTATATATATATATATATATATATGATATGGCAATATGATGCAATGCTCAAAGTAATAGAGAGAGAGAGAGTAAGAGTCAATGGATCAAACGCAAACACCAAGATTTGTTTCGAGGTTCGAGCCACTGCTCTACGTCCCCGCCTTCACAGAGAAGGATTTCCAATCCACTAACTTGTCCACACAGGACTCCCACACATGGAACCTCTACTGAGGATTTGGGGCAATACAATACCGGGAGTACACAACTCCTCTCTCAACCGAATATAACCTCTCACTAGAGGCAACACAAACACCACCTCACACAAGAGGGGTAGGCACTTAGCAATACAAAACAATCACCTCACACTTGAGGGATTCCAACACCAACTCTACCTCACACTAGAGGGAGCTAAACACAATCTCCACCTCTCACAAGAGTGAGGCAACCACCACTTCAAAATCAACCTCTACACAAGAGGGATATCACAAATAAGGAGGGTTACAACTTGGTGGTCTATCTCAACCACAAACAACTTCTATTCCCACAAAACAAAGAGATCCTAATAGATAGGATAGAATGATATGGCTCAAGTGTGAGAAATCAAGATGTTGGAAAACAAATCACAAGGAAAAATACTTGGGAAAACAACTTAGTATTTGATAGAAATGAAGAACAAGGCAAATATCCCAAATCTATATTTTTCTTTGATTTTTTCAACTCTTGAAAACAAATAAAGAATGATCTTTAAAAACCAATAAACTCTTTTAAAAACTTGCTTTTAAAACACTAGAGAATAGGAGAAATTTTGCTCTTGGAAATCTTAACCAAAACCAACTTCAAATTGGGTATAAATAGCCCCCACTTGGAATCTGCCCTTTGGCAGCTGACTAGGCCTAGAATGGCCTTCTGGTCGACCGGCCGGTCGATCGGACAACGGTCAAATTTTTGACCGTTGAGTCTTCCGGTCGACCACCCGGTCGACCGGGCCCTGAACCAGAGAGCAACGGCTCTCTGGCCGGTCGACCGGGGCAACCCGAGAGTGGGTTGCCTTCAGTCGGTCGACCGCTCGGTCGATCGACCAACTGACATGGCCATGTACACGTTCTTGTGCACGTCCGGTCGACTGGTCCGGTCGACCGGCTCCTGGTCCGGTCGACCGGTCGGTCGACCGCCAGAGCCTGGCAGACAGATTTAGGGACTTGAAAAACTTGGGTTTTAATCATCAAATAAATCTCATAAATTCTCTAAAAATCCACAAAAATAGTTCTTATATTCTCTTTGAAATACAAACTTGTTTGAGTAAAAATCAAACCAAGTTATAAACATTTTGAACTCTTTTTGTGTTATGGAAATTTTACCGAAAACCAAATTCCGTATTTTCCAAAACTAGAATTTTTGAAATGGAAAATCGTTTTGTCCAAAACTCATCCAAATATAAAAACATGATATTGAAACAACTTGAAGCATATAGTATATGGATAGAATCTAATATACATGAAAGATATATATATCATTGTTTTTGACATTAAATCCGAAAATACGTTTTGTTTAAATACCAAAACTCCAAACTCATGAAATAGACTATCAAACTAAGTTTGTATAAGTAGTTGAAGCATACATGTATATAGAACAAATCTAATATACATAAATCATGTAAACTTATATTGATTCAATCTATTTATGAAAACCAAGATCGGTTAAACTAAAAACCGAAAACCAATATCCAAAACATGAAACGTGTGTGTGTTGTGAACTTGAGCATATCACACTATCTAATCTTTAACAAATGGATCTAAAAATAAAACTAAACTATGTACCGAGATCTTCTTGATGAACTCCGTCTTCAAGTCGACTCGATCCAAACGTAATTCCCGGAACTTGACTCCAACGAGTACTAGATATGAACTTTGACGCTCGGGCTCTTGAATCACCATGTGAAAGCTCCAAAACACCTTTGTTGAAGCTAATCACGTACTAACATCTTGGTTAAATATCTGAAACTCAATATCACAAGATTATTAGTAAACTTAACTACATGAGTTAATCATCATCAAAACTAGAGTGGAAGGCCTCTGGGCCAACAGAAAGTGACGTTGAAAATGTTATGAATTGATTTGGAAAAGAAATAAAACTTATGGTGAAGAAATGAAAACAAGTGTTGAACGAAGAAGATGATGAAAACAATGATGATAAAATGACTTTCAAAATTAGTTTTAGAAACAAAGTAAAAAAGAGAAGAAAACTCATAGCTACTAACTACTAATTACTCTACTAATCATGCTAACCTCTTAGTGATAGTTGTCTCACATGAATCCTTGCCATCATTAATCCTTGGCTTCAAGAGACGTTTCAAAGCATGGCACATAAGATGATTTTTCACATTTAAACTTGCATCAAAAGCAAGCTAATGCAAATATTAAATCATCAAAAACGGTTAGAAGTAAGCATGAAATAAGAGAGCTTATTGGCAAGTTAGATGTTAGAACCCATCATCATGAGCCATCAATGACTTTTGCAAGAGCAAGATCTTGTAGAGGCTATTAGATTTATGTGAATTATCAAGTAAGTGGTTAGATAATTAGTGGTTAGTAGTTAGATTGTCATGAGAGAAAAGTTAGCTAATCATTTTAGAGCCTAGAGGAGAAACCATGGAAGAAAAGAAAGAAGCTTTCATAGATTGTCACTCTCTATTACATCAATATCTCTTTTTCTCTTCTGAATCAATGTCTGCCCTAATACATGATTTAAAAAAGAGAAAATATGAGAGAAAAGAAGAAGAAAAACTATACTACCACAATGAAGAGAAAGAAACCCTAACCTACTGCTCTCTAACCCTCTTTTTCCGGCATCAATTGTAGTATTTATAGCAAAGGAACTTAGGGTTTGACGAGACAACGCCATGTAGCCAGAATCAGGTCCATTGGCCCTGATACTGGGCCACAGATCTGCAGCCTGATCAAGGTCAATAGCCCTTTTCTTTTGCCACAGATCACGCCCAGCTGCGAGAAGCTTTTGTATATATTCTGTTTTGCGTATTCTGGCTCTATATTTCTCCAGATATAACTTTAATATGGGATCCAATGCATTCTTCTAGAAGTTCCTTGTCTTGGCGCAGATCCACGGTAGTATCAGAGCCAATGGCCCTGATCTTTTACCACAAATCTCGCCCAGCTGTGAGAAGCTTCTGTATACATTCTATTTTGCATATTCTGGCTCCGTATTTCTCCAGATACAACTTCAATATGAGATCCAATGCATTCTTCTAGAAGTTTCTTATCATGACCCCCAAGTAATCTTGTTTTAACTACCTGAAAATGGGTTGGTTAATTAAGCGCTTATTATAGCTTTGCCCCTATACTCTTGATTATCTGCAAAAAAGACCAAAACACAGTTTAGAAGTAGTATTTTATTCATAAATTGGTAGAAAAATGTGATATGAAGTTGAAGAATTGGATACTAATCAATAGCTCTCACCACGGGTTGGGGAATTTACTGCTATAAGGTGATGCCCTTCGGACTCAAGAATGCAGTGGCCACCTTCCAGCGGATGGTAAACAAAGTCTTCAAGGACCTTATCAGGAACACCATGGAGGTGTACATGGATGATATGTTGGTAAAAAACGTACATCGCACAGATCACCTCCAACATCTAGACAAAACCTTATGATCTCCTTAGGCAATATGAGGTGAACTTAATCCGGAGAAGTGTACATTCAGAGTAGTCTTCGGGAAGTTCTTAGGATATCTGGTCACACAACGGGGCATCGAGGCCGACCCCGACCAGATTTTAGCAATTCTGAACATTAGATTCCAGATGCTGAATGGACATCTTACAACCCTCAATTGGTTAATCAGCCGATTTACAGACAAATGCAAGCCATTCTTTCAGGCCTTAAAGAAAAATAGAGCGGACTACCGCTGGAACAAGAAATGCGAAATGGCCTTCCAGGAGTAGAGGAGATACTTGGTCTCACCCCCTTTACTATCAGAACCTACCTCGGGAGAGACGTTGTATCTCTAGCTCGCTGTCTCAGTGTCAGCAATGAGCGGAGCCTTGGTTGGAGAGGAAAAAGACGTCCAGAAGCTAGTGTACTACGTCAGTCACGCTATGAATGACCCCCAGACAAGATACCAAAGGCTGGAGAAGCTACTGTTGGCTCTCTTCATTATCTCGAGGAAGCTCAAGCACTACTCCCAAATCTTCCCAATCACAGTCCTCACTGAGCACCTCTTGAGGACCACCGTGGAAAATTTGGAAGCGACTAGAAGGATATCAAAATGGGCCTCAGAGCTCAGGTCCTACGAACTCAAATATGAGCCGAGGACATCAATCAAAGGCCAGGTACTGGCTAAATTCATCGCTGACTTCACCCCGAGAACTACAGAGTACGTCGACCAACTCGAAGGATGGATTCTGAACGTTGATGAGCGTTCACTAGCAAGGGGGCAGGAATCAAAATCGTTCTCACTACCCCGGAGGGATCCATCATCGAATAGTCTTCACCCTAGGCTTCCCCGCGTTTAACAAGTGGAATATGAAGCTATCATAGCTAGGCTCCGAACGACTATTACCTTCAGAGTTACAGGGCTCGAACTTCACTGTGACTCCTCGTTGGTAGTCAACCAAGTCAGCGGCGAATACGTCGCAAGAGATTCCCGGATGGTGGAGTACCTACAACTCGTTCTTAAATTGAAGTCCAAAATTCCCCGATGCGACTTCAAGTGGGTCCCCAGGTCCGCAAACAACCACACAAACTAGTTTGCCAGCTTAAAGTAGTCACAGAGTTCCATTTCAGACAAGAAATCTCCGTTAAGTACATCACTAATCCGAGCATCCAGCAATTGACTGGAGAGGTCCTGCACCTCGACACCTCACCGGGATGAAGTAGTCCCATCATTGCTTACTTAAAGGACGAGACACTTCCCAATGACATAGTAGAGGCAAGAAAACTCTAGCACTTGGCCACCCGATGCATACTTCTCAGAGGCATACTATACAAAAAATCCTACTCCAGCTTCCACCCTGACCCATATCTGAGATGCCTCAGCCCGGAGGAGGCTCAGAAGGTGATGCAGGAAATCCACGGCGGAGACTGCGGGAACCATGCGAGAGGCTGCTCTCTCGTCCACAAGGTCATCAATAAAGGGTACTATTGGCCCATGATGTAAAACAACGCCAAGGAATATGTAAAAAAATACCCACAATGCCAAATGTTCACCCCAATATCAAACCGGCTGAGCTCTGACCTTCACATCTTGTGCAGCCCGTGGCCCTTTTATGCAATAAGGAATAGACGTAGTTAGACCTCTCCCCCGAACACAAGCCCAGCTGCGTTTCCTATTGGTAACCACTGACTACTTTACCAAATGAATCAAGGCAGTACCGCTCTCCGAAGTCAGCGGGCAGCAGATTGTCAAGTTCCTTTAGCAAAACATAATATGTCGCTTCGAAATCCCTAACACAATCATCTCCGACAACGGAACTAATTTTGTCAGAAAGCAAGTGGCCAGCTTCTGCGCTAAATATAACATCGCCCATCGATTCTCTTCACCTTACTACCCTCAAGGCAATGGCCAGGTTGAAATCAGCAACCTCACCATTCTCGATAACCTATGCAAAATCTTGGACAAAGCCAAGGGAAAATGGGCGGAGAAACTATCTGGAGTACTCTAGGCCTACAGGACCACCAAACATGTTCCGACCGGAGAAACTCCATTCTCCTTGGCATATAGGACAAAGGCGATTATCCCGGTCGATATCTGTATGCCGAAACTTAGGGTAGAATGAGTGGTCCCTGATCAGAATGACACCCTACTGATTTTACACGTGAATTGCATATTTAGTGTCACATGTGTCACATTTTCACATTTATTTTATAATAAAACTCTACTATTTAGTTCATTTTAATGTCTAATGGTATGTAAGGTGATTAATAGAGAAAGAGGAGAAATGGATAAGTTTATCCAATTAAATCTGGAGTTTTAAAGCTCAAGCAAATCAATGAATATCTGCTCAAATCTAGTGGCTTAGAAGCAATTTTATCCAAAAACTGAAGCAAATCTGAGAAGATAACACTACATAAAACCAGCTAAAACCAGATTACGAAGATCCATTTGGTTAACTTGAAGATCAATGAAGATACTCCCAAATCTAGAAGTCCAGAGGCAAATCTTATCAGAAATTATGGGATAACAGAGAGAGAGAGAGGATATTATCAAATCTATTCCAACTAAATCAGATTTATTTGAATTTATTATCTTTGCTTGAGAAATCAATGAAGATAATCCCAAATTCAGAAGTCCAGAGATGAATTTATCAGTATACAAAGGGATAATAAGGATAAAGATATTGACTGTTAGGCCAACGATTTGAGCTCATCTCACCCTTTGGCACTCTTTTTATCTTATAAATATGCAATTTCTGAAGGCAAACAGAGATGATTGAGCATAGATATATTCTAGACTAGGTTTAAGTTCAAGCTTAGTGTAGGTTTTTATTTTTTTCATGTAATTTTTGTTTTAATTTATATAACTTAGAGGAGAGAAGAATTTCATCAGAGAATGAGAGTGAAGCCTGTACCGAGAGTGACACTGGTGTAAGTCTAATTCGTTTAACTTGTATATTACTATTGAAGAGTGCTAGAGTCAAGGTATGTGTGCATTGCATGTACCTTAGAAAACATATTTGGGTAATATATATTGCTTGAATGTATTCATTTTTGCTATATATCTGTACACTTGCCGAAAACGATTAAGGGCTTGTCCTATAAACAAGATAAGGTGAAGTCAATACCCTTCCTTAGCCTAAAAATCATCTCCACACTCACTAACCAAGCCTAACTAAAACTGAGTAGACATTGGCCCTCGGGACAGCTCGGACTCAATAGGAGACTGACCTAAGGGGTAAGTTGTTAGAGTTTGACTCAAGCCAAATCGGTGTCAAAGGCTGGGGATTGAGAAGCGAAACCTCAAAGAACAGTGATTTGACATAATTAGGCCCGTTGCTTCGGCACAGATACCTCCCACTGGTCTTGCCCCTACCTGGCCGATAAACTTGTGGTCAAATTGTTGCAATATACCCCCTGTGGATAGTCTAACTAGTTAGGAGTCGTCTAGGTCTAAGGTCTACTTAACTTAGGCTAGATTTTTCTTTTCTTTTTGTTTGTTTATTTGTTTGTTTGTTTTATTTTTTTAGCATCTTTGTGATATGGATTACAATTACAATTATTTCAATGCATATAGTGATCCATACTTCACCCGACCTCTTTCAATTCAGATATTACCAACCCTGCATTTCATAACTTTAACCAACCAAGTATGCCAGATTGATCTTATCGAATAAATATTTGCCCCAATCACAATATTATGAACAAGACTGGAATAATCATCACAATTCTTCATAGATGATCAGGGTAAAACCAGCACTCAAAAATGTGTGTCTTATAAAATCAATGTAAAAGCGTATGTGCTAATATTCCCTCGACACTTTCGTTATAGAATGATGGCTCAACGGGTCGAATCAATAGGGATGGGAGGTGATAGAAGCATTAACAGTCCATTCACGTGTTATGTTAATGAGTTCTTCTTTGTTAAAAAAAGAAAAAAAGAAAAAAAAGGAAACAGGAAGTGATAGGTGGAGAAGGCGATGAAATCAGTGAAGTGAAAACAAGAGAGGAGTGGTTGTGAATTGGTAAAACAAAACAAGAGAATAGAAATGAAAGAAATAGAATAAATGAAAAGTGAAGTGATTTGAGAAAATGAATTTGAAAAATAGAAAAGAAAGTGAAACTTGTTATGAAGAAGATGAAACAAAGGTGAACAAAGAAGTTGGTGAAAACATCGATAGGAAAATAATAAAAAGAATTTGAATAGAATTTTTTAAACAAAGTAAAAAAGAAAGAGGAAAATGATGAAAGAAAACTCATGGCTACTAACTACTAATTGCTCCACTAATCATGCTAACTTCTTAGTGATAGTTGCCTCACATGGATCCTTATCTATCACTAGTCCTTGGCTTCAAGAAGAGACAATACAAAGCATGGCTCATGAGATCATTCTTCACATCTACACTCAACCAACAAATGCAAGCTATAATTAATCCATCAAAAGTACAATAGAGCAAGCATGAAATAAAGTAGATATTGCATGTTAGCTTGTTAGTGTGGTTAGATGTTGAAATGTTAGAAGGTTAGAATCCATCATCATGAACCATCAATGGCTCTTGTAAGAGCAAGACCTAGTAGAGATTATTAGATCCATGTAGATTATCAAGTAAGTGGTTAGCTAGTTAGTGGCTATTAGTTAGATTGCCATAAGAAGAAAACTAGCTAAACATCATGTAGAAGATGGAGAAGATTACAATAGGAGAAAGGAGACACATTTATACAGATTTTCACTTTCTATTATATCAATATATCTCTCTCTCTCTCTCTCCAGGATCAACTCAGCCCTACTACGAGATCTAAAAGGAAATGAAAAATACAAAAGAAAGAAGAAGAAAGACTACACTACTCTATACTAATGGAGGAGTAACATAGCTATTGCTCTCGAAACCCCCAGCTCTAGTTCTCTGCAGAGCTTTTTATAGGAAAAAGAATCATTTAGAAGACGAGATGAGGCCACACGTCAAAAATTGACGCGTGGCTCGCCAAGATAGCCGTGAAAACGCGGCAAAATGCCGTGATTCCGTAGCCATACCAGGGACTTAGGTCCCTGGTTTTGGCGAGCGGTGTCGTCTTGCTTTTGGGACCTTCATATATCCTCAGATTCAGGTATTTAGATCAAATTCTCGTCAGATTCGCACTAATGTCTAGATTTGATGTATCTTCTAGAAACTCTCTAGCTTGGTTTTTAAGAAATCCAGATTTAATTACTCGAAAATGGATTTAATTAAGCTCTTATTATCCGTTTTCCCTTCTAGTCTTGATTTTCTGCAAAAGAGACCAAAACACGGGTGAGAAGCATTATTTTTATCATAACTCGGTAGGAAAATATGATATAAAAATGCAGTTTTATAGACTAATCACACCCCGACACTTATCTTTTGCTTGTCCCAAGCAAAATAAGAAAAAAAGAAAACTAAACTACAATGTTATTACACCACTTTCGCAGGTGATGCGATTGCACTGAGTGTGCGCAATAAGCCGTTAAACCTCTAGGTTTCCCCTAGAGGAGGCGTGTTGTCTCTTAAGAGTTTTTTAGCGGATTACACCGACAAAATTCATAAAGAAAGAAAATAAAAGTTAGTGTTTTTAAATGTATTTTGAAAGAGAGACAAGTTTTCGAAATATTTTTGCAAATATTTAAGTGATCTAAGGTCATAATCCACTAAAATTATTCTTCCTTAAACTTGGTCTATATGGAAGATCTTGTCATCAATTAAGGGAAGACTTCCAAATTGGATAAAATAATTTGATCTTTCATAAAACCTAGATAATATGTACTTTGTGATAGTAAATATTTCTGGGATTTCAACTCTAACCATCAAACCATTTATTTATATAATTTTCTATTTTTTCTTTATTCCTTTAATTTTCTTAGGCATTCTAGTTTATCAGGGTAGTGAGCCTTTAACCAATGACTCCCAGACCAGACGGTCTTAGGATACCAGATGAGAAAACATCCCTCAGATTTAAGGACTTGAATAAACAAGGCCACAAAACTAAAGGGGATTATTTGTTTCTTATGACCATCGTTTGGCGTGAATAATCATATTTCTTGAGGCATAGTTATCCATCTTTAAGTGATTTTTTTCATATATACCATATATTTTATTTATTTATACTTTATGGTATTTTAGGTCTTTATTTTCATCCCAAAAATTGTGTAAATGTGAAGTGCATACTATCTAAGGGAAAAAATTCAGGATCAAATTATCTTTCCAATCTCTCTTACTTAACCTATAATTTTAAACAAGATCCATTATTTCAACTAGGATTAAGATGTCATAATTAAAGATTCCTTAGTTTCTAAGATCATCTTAATTTTCTTAAAAATAGATTAAAACTTTGTCTCTTATTTCAAAACGTTTTTAAAGAAAGAGGAAAATTCCTATACAAAAAGGAAAAAATTCTAAAACATTTCCTAAAAAGAAGTGTAAAAAAAGAAAATCTAAAAACTTTACATTGGTAGACCCTCCTCCACGCTTATCTCATGCATTATCCTCAATGCATCATGAATGTATGTATGCATGAAACAAATAAAGAGGGAAGAAAAAATCATCTCAAGGTAGTGGTTCCGGTGGCGGTCTAATTGGTCCACGAAATGCAGCCCAATCAAAAGAATGTGGTATCCGAAGGAATCCACCAGTGACCTCTCTAATATAACCCATTATAATGATGTATATAAGGATGATTTTTATAAAGAATTTTATCCCATCTAATTTTCAAATTTTCAAAATAATTTTAGAGTCATTTTTATCAACACCTTTGTCCCAGAATAGAGTGTGAAATGATGGAAAGACTGATTTGGACTCAGGAATGACAGGAACTAATACTGACTCAAGAAATTGACTGAAATCAAGTAAAAGTTCTGAAGTCAAAATTTGTTTAGGAAGTGGGTCCAAATCAAGAAGTTGAAACTCAAGTCTTCATTCATTTTCCCACAAAAGAATGTGACTTCCTAAGGTTGGTGATTCAAGTTCAATAATGACAGGTATGGTAAAAACTGACTCTAAAATGTTGCTCAAGTTGGGTAACAAAACATGAGTCAATATTGATTCAGAAATTTGAACCGGATTACAAATTTGAGAATCTGGGTCACATTCTTGATTGAGTTCAATTTCTTTGAAAGGAAAACTTGCCAATTTGTCGCTGTGACTCTCAGAAGTTATGTATTGATCAACTTTCAGATGCGAATCTTGAAAGATGGGAAATTCCATTTCATGATGTATGGACGCAAGATTCAAAGCTGACTTGGCAAAATGTTTGAAGTGAGATAAAGATACCGGAGTCAACATCGAGTCAAGTAATGGAATTGAATTACCAAGTTAAGGCTCAGGATCACATTCATGCTCAAGTTCAATTTCAGAAAATGGACAACTTGCCAAAATGTCAATTTAGTTTTCAAAATCTTGATGTTGGTCAAGTTCAAATGGGTGTGTTGAAATTGAATTTTGATTTCCAAAATAACATGATTCTTGATCTAGATCGATAATGTAAGAGATATCTGAATTGGTCAAAGGTTGATAAGAAAGAGTTTTCTCATTTATATAAATATTGACCAATTGACTCATTTGTATTTCTAATCTATCGATAGACTGGGTAAAAGATTTTGAAATTGTTGTGAGGTCTCATGCAAGATTTCTATACTCTTTTCTATCTTAGATTTTGCTTCAAATGGTTGTTCTAGAAAGAGAGTGTAGGAATCTTGATTTTAGAAAAATTATGAAGATTGTGAGTCCAACAAGTTTTGAGATTGTTGCTCGGCTCACGCAAGAGTTCTATACTCGTGTCCAAGACTAATGATTGATCATTTTGAAAAGGTGGGACTGAGTATGAATCTTGAAAATATTGTGGAATTAGGGAGGCCAATATTTTCTGAAATTTTTGTTCGGCCTTCGCATGGCTTCTATACACTTTTCTAACTAGGATTTTTCTTCAATGGGTTGTTCTAGAAAAAGAGTATAGGAAGTAAAATCAGAGAATGAATATTGTGAAAATTATGGACAAGGTGGTTGAAAATTTGACTCGAGGGAGGTGAATTCCTGTTGACTCTGTGAAGAGGTGAATTTATTTTGAAAATATTAGTCATCAGATAAGAGGTATGGGTTATATTGAGTCGAATAAGTCAAATCTAGCTTATTTGGTTGGTTCATGTTATTCAAATTGGATTGGAGTTATTCGAATCAAATGAGGTTGATGTGAAGTATAGATTCATATTAGGATTGAAAAAATTATTGTTGAAATCCATTTCAAAAATAAACACAAACAAAAATGAAAAAGCAAACAAACAAACAAAAAGAAAAAAATCAAAACCAAGCCTATACTAAAGTTGACCTAGACCTAGACGACTCTTAACTGGTCGATTACCCGAGGGAGGTTGTTGTATGAATCCGACCACAAGGTAATCAACTGATAGGGGCAAAATACGATGGGAGGTATCCATGAGTAAGCAACAGGCCTTAATTACGTAAAATCACGGTATCTTCGAGGCTTAACCTCTTAATCCCCAACGTTAGACACCGATTTCACAAGAGTATGATTCTCACAAGTTTCACCCTCGGTCAATCTCTTAATGAGTCCGAGATGTCCCTAGGGGCCAACGTCTATCAATTTTTATTAAGGCTTGGGTTGTGTGAGTGGGGAGGTGATTTTTGGGGCCAAGGAAGGGTAATGACTTCCTCACCTTGTCTTGTATTGGGTTATACCCTTAAGTCCAATTCATACAAGTATGCAATATAGGCAAGAATAACATACAAAGCGAGTAAATCACCCACGTGTTTGTCCTATGGTATATACAATGCCATATATACACCTCGGTCCATATCACAACAACAGAACAAAATACAGTATATTAGAATAAAATTTGACACGTACCTAATTGCAAATGTCTAAACCATATTAAAAGCGTCAAATTACTGATTTTAGTTCTTAATTATTGCAGTGTGTAGGCAATCAAAGCAGAAAAATAGCAGCAGAAATCACAAATATATGCAATTTAGAAAGAGCCTACAAAATATAGGGCCAAGATCACAAAAAAGTGCCGTGTTTTCGCGACTTTTAAAGCATTTTCACGGATTTTATGTGAGCAACAACTCCCCGCTTTCTTGAGCAGGGAGATACAAGCAAGCTTAGATGTTTGCAATGTTCAGTTTTTGTAAAAATTACCCTGCACATCAAAATAGAGAAGAAAATGTTAACAAAAATATGAGTTTAACCAATTCCCGGTCTCCGGCAACGACGCCATTTTTTGATCGGGGTAAAACCAACACCTGAAAATGTGTGTTACATGAAATCAAGGTAAAAGTGTGTGTGTGTTAATGTTCCCTCGATACTTCCATTATAGCATGATGGTTCAACAGGTCGAATCCACAGGGACGAGAGGCGATAGAAGCATTAACGGTCTGTTCACGTGTTATGTTAACGAGTTCTTCTTTGTTAAAGAAAGAGAAAAAGAAAAATAAAAAAATAAGAAGTGATAGGTGGAGAAGGCGATGAAATCGGTGAAGTGAAAATAAGAGAGGAGTGTTTGTGAATCAGTAAAAAAACAAGAGAATAGAAATGAAGAAAATAGAAATGAAATGAAAAGTGAAGTGATTTGAAAAATTGATTTGAAAAATAGAAAAGAAAGTGAAACTTGTTATGAAGAAGATGAAATAAAGGTGAACAAAGAAGTTGGTGAAAACATCGATAGGAAAATGATAAACAGAATTTGAAAAGGGTTTTTAAAACAAAGTAAAAAGAAAGAGAAAAACGATGAAAGAAAATGGATGGTTACTAACTATTACTTGCTCCACTAACCTTGCTAACCTCCAGGTGATAGTTGCCTCACATTGATCCTTGGTAATCACTAGTCCTTGGCTTCAAGAAGAGACAATACAAAGCATGGTTCATGAGATCATTCTTCACATCCTCACTCAACCAATAAATGCAAGTTACAATTAATCCATGAAAACTACAATAGAGAAAGCATGAAATCAAGTGAACATTGCATGTTAGCTTGTTAGTAAGTTAGATGTAAGAATGTTACAAGGTTAGAATCCATCATCAAGAACCATCAATGGCTCTTGCAAGAGTAAGGCCTAGTAGAGGTTATTAGATTCATGTGGATTATCAAGTAAGTGATTAGCTAGTTAGTTGTTAGTGGTTAGATTGCCATGAGAAGAAAAACTAGCAAAGCATCATGTAGAAGATGGAGAAGATAACAATAGAGGAAAAGGGAGACACATTCACATAGATTATCACGCTCTATTACATCTCTCTCTTTCTCTCTCTCTCACACACACACACTCCCCCCCGAATCAATCAGTCCTACTACAAGATCTAAAAGGAAATGAAAAACAAAAGAAAGAAGAAGAAAGACTACACTACTCTACACTAATGGAGGAGAAACCTAGCTACTACTTTCAGAACCCCCAGCTCTGGTCATCTGCAGGGCTTTTTATAGGTAAAAGAATCATCTAGAAGACGAGACAAGGCCACACGTCAAAAATTGTTGCGTGGCTCGCCAAGATAGCCACAAAAACAGGGTAAAATGCCTCATCTCCATGGCCATAGCAGGGACTTAGGTCCCCGGTTTTGGCGAGCGATTTCGTCTCGCTTCTAGGACCTTCCATATATCCTCAGCTTTTGGGCATTTGGATCGAATTCTTGTCAGATTCACACCAATGTTTAGATTCGATGTATCTTCTAGAAACTCTCTATCTTGGCCTCCAAGAAATCCTGATTTAATTACCTAAAAATGAGTTTAATTAATCTCTCATTAGCCTTTTTCCCTTCTAGTCTTGATTATCTACAAAAGAGACCAAAACACGGGTGAGAACCATTATTTTTATCATAACTCGGTAGGCAAATGTGATAAAAAATGTAGTTTTGTTGACTAATCAATAGATTCAGTGGGGATACAACTCCCTCGAGTTATATGATCAACCACCTTACCAACATACCTTTTTCTAGAACAACCAATAAAGGAAAATTTGATTTTGAAAAGAGGATGGATGCCTTGAACTAAAAAATTTTAGAAGCCTTGCATAAGTCCAAACGACAAGTTCAAAACATGAAGGAGTCACAAGCCCATCAAAATTTCTAAATCCAAGATTCTTACTCTATTTTTCAAGTCCCACAACAACATGAAGAACCTACTATTGGCCCAGAGGCCTTTCACCTTAGTTTTTCCAATCTCCTGGTCCCTGCAGAAAGGAAAAGAATTTCACATTCTTCCTTTCGGGAAGGGATGATGACTAACTTATGAAGGTTAGTTTGCTAATGATCTTGTATTTGTATAGTTTCAGTTATTGATCAAGATCTTAGTAGGTGTTTAGCTTCAACAAAGGATTCAAAACCAATTTTGGAGCAAACACGTGTGGATTCAAGAGCTCGAGCATCAAGATTGCATCTAGCACTCGAATGGAGTCAAGCTCTATGGATCAGGTTTGGATCGAGTCGTCTTGAAGATGAAGATCGACAAGAAGGCTTGCATTTAGGTTTGTTTAGCTTTTATTTAGATCTTGTTTAAGGATAGTTTAGCCTTGATATGCTAAAGTACACACACACACACGCGCAAAAGTTTAAAAGTCTATTGGTTTCGGTTTAATCATTTTGGATTTTCAAGAATATATTTCGTTTTCATGAATAGATAGAATCAAAAAAAGTTTATATGGTTTATATGTATGTTGGATTTCATCCATATACATTATTATTTCATATTGTTTAAAACTTATTTTGATGTATATCTAGTTCATGTGTTTCAAAATTTGTTTTTAACAAAACTTCATTTTGGATTTAATGTCAAAAATATCGACATATCATCTATATGTGTATTGGATTTTATCCATACACACTATGCTTCAAATGTATTTTAATATCATGTTTTTGTATCTATACAAGTTTTGGAGAAAACGTATTTTCATTTCAAATCGAGTTTTCAAAAATACGGTTTTTGGTTTAAAGCTCAATTTTCATGCCTTAAAAATAGTTCAAATAGCCTGTAATATGTGTTGATTTTTGATCACACATATTTGTACTTCAAATATTTATATGAACTTATTTTTGTAAATTTATGGTATTTTAGAGGGATTTATCAAGTTCATTTTCACACTCTAAAACCCAATTTTGAGCCTTCTGGCGATCGACCGACCGGTTGACTGGACCAGAACTTGGTTAACTGGTCAGTCGACTGATGTGCACAAACATGCACAAGTTCTTGCCTATGTGGCCGATCGACCGTGTGGCCGGCCGACTGGTACTACCCAACTCTCGGGTAGGCCCGGTCGACCAAGAGGTAGTTTTGCCTTGGGGCCGGTCGACCAGGCGGTCGACCGACAGTGCCAAAAAGTCAAAATCCAACCGTTGACCGGGCGGTCGACCGACAACCCATTCTGGGCAGATTTTGAGCCCAATGGCTATATTCTCCTTTGCCCTATATAAAGGGGTTTTGGGTGCTGTTTTGATTAAGATTTTCAAGAGAGTTTTACCAGTTTTTTAGTGCCTTCTTGCCTATTTTATGAAGTGTTTTAAAACAAGTTTTTGAGCTTCAATTCTCAATCTTTATTAGTTTTCAAAGTGTTGGAAAAATCAAAGAAAAAGAAGTCTTTGGGAAATTGTTTTGTGCTTTATTTTTCATATCTATTTAGAATTTTTCCTAAGTATTTTTCTTTGTGATTTTCTTTTCCAAACACTTTGTTTTCTCACATTTAAGCTATCAATTCTATACCTATCAATAGGATTTTGTTTTTGTAAGAAAAATTATTTGTGAACCTTTGAGATCACCTAGAGATTGTTTGTGATCTTTGTGATCACAGAGTATATTTCTTTTCTTTGCTTTGTGCTAGGCTTTGTGCTTTCCTCTTGTGTAGAGGAGAAAGAGAGAGGAGCTATGTACTCCCGGTTGTAATTGTAATTTCTCGGTGGAGGCCCTTTGTTGAAGGTCCTGTGTGGACATAATGAAAATCCTTCTGTGTGAAGGCGGGGACGTAGAGCAGTGGTTCGAATCTCGAAACATATCTCGGTGTTTGCATTTGATCCACTATCTCTTAACTCATTATCTTTTTATGTAATATCCCCTATCTAATAATACTGCATTTTTTATTTTTCTAAAATATTTATTTTATTTTACTGGTTATTTTATTATTATTTATCAACTTGATTTATAGTACAAATTATTTTAAGATAGTAAATGATTTTTTTGCCTTATATTTATATCTAACATTATTAAGTATTATCATTTTAATTACTAGCTAGTACTATATTACTATTATTGTTATTGTTGTTGCTATTATTGTTAATATTGATATTGTTATTATTCTTATTCTTATTGTATTGTTTTTGTTATTATTATTAATGGTAGTATTTTTATCAAGTATTATTAGATAATATTTTTAATATTGATAATTTTATTATTATTATTATTATTACTACTATCTCTTTTTAATTATTAGTAATTATTATTGTTATTATTACTCATATCTTTTCCTTTTCTTAGCCCATAACCCATTACCATTGAGATCCTTACCCATTAACCCAATCTTAATTCTAATCCAAATTCTATCTTATTAAATCTTATCATAAATCTACGCTAATCCTAATCTAAATCCTAACAATAATCATATCTAAACTTAACTTACTCAAATCTAAATATTATTTTTGAAATCATGACCTTAATTAATTCTATCCTAAACTACTCAATCAAGAAGTATGAACCCAACTAAAATTCTGATTTCTAAAATCCCTAATAACCTATAAAAAGCTAAACTACTTCTTTTTCTACCTCCAAAGAAAAAAACCATGACTCAACTCTCCCCAGCTCCTTTCTTTTCTCCTCAAGAGGAACATGAACAAAACGATCTTAAAGTGCAGAGATGGAGGAACATGTTGGAGGAGATCAAATCCAAGTAAGTAATCTATCTTCTCAATTTATTTGACATAAATAGTTTATTAAAAATCATGTCTATACCATGATCTACTTGAATATTTTTTTATCCAACAAAACTCAACAACAAATCTAACTAAAAAAATACATGTGAAAATATACCAACCCATAATTATAATTTACATAATTTTTTAGAATTTTAAAAACAAAGAATTTCCAAAAAAATTAAATTTAAATAGGTCAGACCAGACCCGGCCTGGCCTGGCCTGGCCGGGCTGGGCTTCAGAGGGCCCTGTAAAAAAAAAAAAAAAAAAAAGAAAAAAGAAAAAAGAAAAAGAAAAATTCTGGACCAGGCTTGGGCCTGGCTTGGTCCAACCTGGGCCTGGGCTTGATCTTCTAGAGAGACATATAAAAAAAAAGAAAAAAAGAGACGAAAGAAAGGAATAAAGAAAGGTGAATTTGCATATTAAAATAATTTATTAAAAATATCAAAAGAAAAAAATTGAGAAAAATATAAACAATAATCTACAATTCTTCTACTTTCTATGATAAATTTTTTAGACAAATAGCAACATAAATTAATCAAATCCCCTACTTTAAACCATTTCCCTTAATGTTAGACTCGGACTCGTTATGTATTTTAATGGTTCAAAGCCTATTAAAATTCAACATAAAACTAAAATTGGTTTAAATTAAATCTACTAAAATTCATTAGACCTTGAGGATCATATTCCTAACCCCAAACTAATTAATCAAGATTAAAACTTCTTAAAATTCTCAAGTAAAATATCCTTTTAAAAATCTAACAATTTCTATTGAAATAATTGATCGGTCGCTGATATTGCATAATTATTATCATATTCTCATACTTATTATATAATAAACTCTGCTTTTAATCCTAATTTTTGTCTAATTTATTTGCAGGCCCATGGCTAAAGGAAAGAAAAGAGAAATGAGCCCAAAGCCCATCAAAATTCTAATTTAATTCAGAATTAAATCGAAATCAGAAAATCAGGGCAGATTAGGACAAATCAGATCAGTTGAAAACCAATTAGAACAAATCTCTATAAATCTATTGGTTAAAACCCAAGACCAAAGGCCTTTTCGTTAAATTTAGAAGCTGAACAAGAAATCCAGAACAAGATAAAAGCAAATAGCGAAGCCAAGGAGTACCACCAACAGGGTGTGGCCACCTGGCCACACCCTGGCAGCGAAAATGCGGCAAAAGCTGCGTTTTCGCGGCTTGTTGGAGGTTGTTTGAGGAGCGTTTGCTCCCCTATCTTCGTACGCCTCTTCCCATTGGGTTTTGCCAATAAATACAGGATTTTTCAGAGACCACAAGGGACGACCATGCAGAGATAGATTTCAGGCCAGTTTTTCATTCTTTTTAGTGTAGGTTGTTATTTTCTTTTTATGTAATTTTTTATTTCTTTGTAAGCATAGGTTAGACTGAGATTCATGTAAGTAAGAGAGAGAGACTTATGTTGAAAGTGATACCGATATAACCTCCTCCTTTCTTTCATCGTTTTTATAAGTAATCAAAGGTAACATCTTCATGCTTTTCTTGTTTATATGTTCTTCTTCTATTTCTACTTTTCGTCTTTTGGTTTTGATGTATGTCCAAGCGAACTTAGAAGCATCAATATAGCCATGTTTGTGTAAGTGCCACCGATATTTTATGATGATGTTCTCCTCATCAAGATTCCGTATCATTTCATTCTTCTTCGTCTTGATGATGTAATGCGAATGGTGACTGAGCTCGATCTTATGGGTTATGCGTTGATCGCCTCCGAAGCAAAGTAAAACATGCAAGGGTTCTAGGTTAGTCATCAACTAGAGGAGGTAAGTATTTCTTTTAGCTTTTTTTTTTAATTCTTTAGTTTAGACCACCAATACCATCAACACCCAACTCTTTTATCACTCTTTTCAATTTCTTTGTAAATATCTATTTTTTATTTTCTCCACCTTCTCAATCTGCCACTTTCTTCCTAACTTAACTTAAACTCATTTTCCTTTTCGTTTTTAAGAACCAAAAGAAAATCTTTAGCCATTCTTTGAAACCTAAAAGAGAACTTGTTAGAAAAGCTTCCATTGCTAGTTCCTCCTTGTGGATCACGACCCGCATAGCCACGTGCTATTGCGGTAGTATTGAGTACTTGCACTCTTTATTCTAAAATTTGAAAATTTGTAATTTGTGTGCAGGTTCTAACTTAATTAAATTTTGGCGCCGTTGTCGGGGAAGGACAGTAAGTTATTCTCATTTTAGATTTACATTTTTGGTTAACTTTCTTCTTTGTTCTTAGTGTACAGGTTTGACAACATGAAATTTTTGTTGCAGTGGACATATAAGTGGCTTTGGACTCTGCTCTAGAAAGCAGAGCCCAGAAGTCCTCAATTTGCTACATTCCTATGGCAATCTGAGTGAATTACTAACCTATATTTTTTTCAAGTTGCTTGAATTGCAAAGCTTAATATCTGTAACTATTTATTTTCTTGTTTGATTCACTGTATATACATTTCTAACATAACAGTAAAAGGTTGATTGTAAATGCTAAAAATGATTTAGACTTTGCATTTAGGTACGTGTCTAATTCTTTTACATTTTACATTATTGTTGAAGAGTGCCGGAGCAAAAGATACGGATGCATGGCATATAGTTTGAGAAACATTCTTGGGTGATATTTTCTTATGAATCTTACTTTTCTATATCTTGCACACTTTGCATAATCAATCTTAAGGGATTTTCCTATAAACAAAATAAGGTGGGGAAGTCATTACCCTCCCTTAGCCCATAAACAATCTCCTCACTCACTAACCCAAGCCTAACTAAAACTAAGTAGATGTTGGCCCTAGGGACATCTCGGACTCAAATAGGAGACTGACCTAAGGGGGAAGTCAGTTGATTGACTCTTGCCAAATCGGTGTCTAAGGTTGGGGATTGAGGGGCGAAACCCTGAAGGCTGGTGGTTTGACATAATTAGGACCATTGCTTGAAGCACAGAGACCTCCCATCAATCTTGCCCCTACTTGACCGATTAACTTGTGGTCAAATTCAGCAATATACCCCCCGTGGACAGTCTAACCAGTTAGGAGTCGTCTTCGTCTAGGTCTAAGGTTTACCCTAACTTAGATTAGATTTTTTTTCTTTTTATTTGTTTGCTTATTTGTTTGTTTTTCTTTGTTTGTTTTTGACATCTCCTGTGTGATATGGCTTATAACAATAATATTTCCAATTTTAATGATAATTCATATTACACCCCTACCTCTTATTCGGATATTACCAACTCGACATATCATAACTTTAACCAACTTAGTGTGTCGGATTGGTCTTATTCGAATCAATATAACCCATGCCCCCAATCTTATGACCATAATTTCTAAAATAATTTCAACTCTTCACAGAGTCAATGGGGATTCACCTCCCCCGAGTCGAATTTTCAACCAACTTGTCCTCCTTATCCACTTTGTCCAGAATATTACCAAGATTCATACTTAGTCCACCAGTTCAAAATAGAAAATCATCAATCTTAGAAATGAGTATGCGTGAGTCCAAATAACAATGGAAGAAAAAGAAATTTCCATTCGATTCAAATAACAATGGAAGAAAAGATTACTTACACCGGTGTCACTTTCAGTACAAGCTTACTCTCATTCCTCCATGAAACTATCCTCTCCTCTCAGTTACATAAAGAAAATAAAAATTACGTGAAAGAAAATAAAAAACCTAAGTTACAAACTACAAATTACCCTAAATTTTACTCTCTGCTTGGTCGTTTCCTTTGCCTTTGAGATTGCATGTATTTTTAAGAGAAATACAGAGGGTAGAGGAGTATGAAGATAAAGGAAGCTGGCTATTTCTGAATTTGAATCCTCCCCTTATCTCCAAACTTGATTTGATGTAGATATTCAGTTCTGATCTGCAACTTATTGGCGTATTGATTGCTAAATATAACTTATCAAATGACAGAATTAAAAATAATGATCAACTTAAGAGTTGTAGCCCTTTAAGTTCTCTTTCTGGATCATCTTGAGTCATCAGATTTGAGTTCTAGTAGCGAATGTTATGATTCAAATACTAAACTATATCCAGCCAGAACTGAGTCAAAATTGCTTCATCTCATCCGTTGATCTTCTCTCTATCCATTTATCCATTTGGATTTGGACTCTGTATTTGACGTTATCCTCGATTGATCTTTAGTTTTAACTGCTTGATTCACCAAAAACATAATTTAACCTACTGGATTTGGGATCATCCTCTTCTAACCAAATAGATCTAGTTAAATCTGAATTTAACTGATATTTATTTGATTTTATCCTCTTTCTCCCCATGATTATCTTCTACAAAATAGACATTTAAGACAAGGAATTTAGCAGATTTATTATATGATAAATGTGGATATGTAATAATGAATAATGCAATAAATGTGTGCAATCACACCCCCACACCTATCTTTTGCTCGTCCTCGAGCAAAACAACAAAACTAAACCAAAAATTATTAGACCACTTTCGCAGGTCACGCGATTGAACTGAGCTTGTGCAACAAGCCGTTAAACCTCTAGGTTCCCCTAGAGGACGAGTTTTGTCTCATGGGGGTTTTCAGTGGATTGCACCCACAAAATCCATAAAGAAAGAAAAAATGTTAATATTTTGAAAACACATTTTGAAAGAAAAATATTTAAAATATTATTGTAAGATTTAAGTAATCTATAAGTTATAGGAAAACCAAAATTTTCATTCCTAAACTTACTCTCTATTCAAAATTTATTATCAATCAAAGTAAGGAGTCAAATTGTGCTTCTCATCTAGTCTATTACTTTACCCTAAGTCATATGTACCTTCCTGACCGTAAAGTTTTGACTAAGGGTTCTTTAACGCTGACTCTTATCCCTTATTTATTTATTTATATATATTTATTTTATTTTTTGTGGTATTATTCCTTAGTTCTATTAGGCTTTCTAATCTGCCAATGTAACGAGCCTTTAATCGGTGACTCCCAAACCAAATGGTCTTAGGACACTGGGTGAGAAAACACCCCAAGGACTTAAGGACTCGAGCAACAAGGCCACAAAACTAAGGATTTTATTATATGAACCGCTTTTAGGCGTGAATACTTATACTTTATGAGGCACAAATACCCAGCTTAATCAGAGGATTTTTATAGATATATATACATATATTTTTTAAACTTATCTAATCATCTTTTGCATAAATACCAAGGCTTGCTTAGGCCAAAGCACCTAGCTAATCAATAATTAGATTTGTTTATTTTTCATAGATATACATATATATTTTTTTCAAACTTATCTAATTATCTTTTGCATAAGTACCAAGGTTTGCTTAGGCCAAAGCACCTAGCTAATCAATAATTAGATTTGTTTATTTTTCATAGATATGCATATATATTTTTTTATAAGGCATAAGAATCTTTGTTTTTGAACCCTAAGTGTGTAAGTGTATAAATTGCGCATATTTCATCAAGGTAAAGATCAAGACTAAATTACTTTGACAAATTATCTTCCTAACCCTAAAAATCAAACAAATAATCTTATATTGACCAAGTATAAGAAATCCTAATTATGCTTATCCTATTCCTTAAAATTGACTTAATTTCTTACAAAACATATGTTAAAATATTGTTTCTATTTTCAAAAAGTTTTTTTTTAAAAGTAAAGAAAATGTTAATAATAATTTTTTTATTTTGAAAAAAAAGGAAAACCTAAGTTATGCTAGAACCCTTCCCCACACCTATCTCATGCATTGTCTTCAATGTATAAATTAATGCATAGATGCATGAAAAAGAAGAAAGGAAAGGAAAATATTGCTTTAGGTGGTGGTTCCGGTGGTGGTCTGATTGGTCCACGAAATGCGGCCCAATCAAATTTGCGTGGAGTTTGGAGAAACCCACCAGAACCTCTCTAATACAACCCACTAAAATGACGGATATATGAATAATTTTTATTAAAAATTTTACCCAATCTAATTTCCAAATTTCACAAATAATTTCGGAGTCAATTTTATCAACACTCTTGTCCTAAAATGGAGTGTGAAAAGATGGAATGATTGACTTGGACTTAGGAAGTATGGGAACTAATACCGACTAAGGAAAGTGATTTAAGTCAAGTAAGGAGTCGAGATTCGTTTAGGAAGTGGGTCCAAATCAAGAAGTTGAAACTCAAGTCTATATTCATTTCCCAACAACAGATTGTGACTTAATATTGGTGAGTAAAGTTCAAGAATGACAGGTGTGGGAATCAAAACTGACTCTAAAATATTACTCAAGTTGGGTAACAAAACAGGAGTCAATATTGATTTAAGAATTTGAACTGGATCACAAATTTGAGAACCTAGGTCACATTTCTCATTGAGTTCAATTTCAGGAAAATGAGAACTTGCCAATTTGTCAATGGGACTTTCAAAAGTATAAAATTGGTTAAGTTCAATATGATGATCATAAAAGATTGGCAATTCAATTTCATGATGAATTGGCACAGGATTCAATTTTGACTCGGGAAAAAGATTAAAACGGGTGAAAACACCGGAGTCATTATTGAACCAGGAAGTAGAATTGAATTACCAAGTTTAGGTTCAGGATCAAATTCATTCTCAAGTTCAATTTCAGAAAAGGGATAATTTGCCAAAATGTCAATTTCATTTTCAAAATTTGGGGTTTGGGCAAGTTCAAATGGGTGTGCTGAAATGGAATCTTGTTTTCCAAAACAACATGATTCTTCGGCTCTAACAGAATGGTTAGCGACATCAGAAATGGTCAAACAGTGAGAATGGAGAGTTTAGACCATTATATCTATGTCATGATTACGAGCGATTTGAGCCTGAGTCATGGCTTCAAGCATCTTTTCATAGTTGATTGGTTCAAATAACAATGGAAGAGTAAATGAAAACAAAGAAGAAAAAGAAACTTCGATTCGATTCAAATAACAATGGAAGAAAAGATCACTTACACCGGTGTCACCTTCAGTACAAGCTTGCTCTCATTTCTCCATGAAAGTATCCTCTCCTCTCAGTTACATAAAGAAAATAAAAATTACATGAAAGAAAATAAAAAAACCTAAGTTACAAACTACAAATTAGCCTAAATTCTACTCTCTGCTTGATCGTTTCTTTTTCCTTTGAGATTGCCGGTATTTATAGGAGAAATGCAAATGGTAGAGGAGTATTAAGATAAGGGAAGCTGGCTATTTCTGAATTTGAATCCTCCCCTTATCTCCAAACTTGATTTGATGTGGATATTCAGTTCTGATCTCAACTTATTAGCGTATTGATTGCTAAATATAACTTATCAAATGACAGAATTAGAAATAATGATCAACTTAAGAGTTGTAGCCCTTTAAGTCCTCTTTCTGAATCATCTTGAATCATCAGATTTTAGTTTTAGTAGCGAAAGATATGATTCAAATACTAAAATATATCCAGCCAGAATCCGAGTCAAAATTGCTTCATCTTATCCGTTGATCTTCTCTCTATCCATTTATCCCTTTGAATTTGGACTCTGTATTTGACGTTATCCTCAGTTGATCTTTAGCTTTAACCGCTTGATTCACCAAAAATTGAATTTAACCAACTAGATTTGGGATCATCCTCCTCTAACCAAATAGATTTAGTTAAATATGAATTTAACTGATATTTATTTGATTTTATCCTCTTTTTCCCCATGATTATCTTATGCAAAATAGACATTTAAGACAAGGAATTTTTATTACATGATAAATGTGGATATGTAATAAAGAATAATGCAATAAATGTGTGCAATCACCAAGCAACAATCACAAAATCTGACGGATTCACAATTTCACTACAAATTCTAAAACAAAACTTCATCTTTTCAAGTCCAATCGCAACAAAACGATGAACCAATCGACTATGAAAAGATGCTTGAAGCCATGACTCAGGCTCAAATCGCTCGTAATCATGACATAGATATAATGATCCAAACTCTCCATTCTCACTGTTTGACCACTTCTGATGTCGCTAACCATTCTGTTAGAGCCGAAGAATCATGTTGTTTTGGAAAACTAGATTCCTTTTCAGCACACCTATTTGAACTTGCCCAAACCCCAAATTTTGAAAACAAAATTGACATTTTGGCAAGTTATCCCTTTCCTGAAATTAAACTTGAGAATGAATATGATCCTGAACCTAAACTTGGTGATTCAATTCTACTTCCTGATTCAATAATGACTCCGGTGTCTTCACCTGATTTTAATCTTTTTTCCAAGTCAACACTGGATCCTGTGCCAATTCATCATGAAATTAAATCGCAAATCTTTTATGATCATCATATTGAACTTGACCAATTTCATACTTTTGAAAGTTCCATTGACAAATTGGCAAGTTCTCATTTTTATGAAATTGAACTCAATGAGAAATGTGACCTAGATTCTTAAATTTGTGATCCAGTTCAAATTCCTGAATCAATATTGACTCCTGTTTTGTTACCCAACTTGAATAATATTTTAGAGTCAGTTTTGATTCCCACACCTGTCATTCTTGAACTTGAATTACCAATGTTAAGTTACATCTGTTGTTGGGAAATGAATGTGGACTTGAGTTTCAACTTCTTGATTTGGACCCACTTCCTAAACCAATCTTGACTCCTGAACCTTAACTTGACTTAAGTCTCTTTCCTGAGTCGGTATTAGTTCCTGTATTTCCTAAGTCCAAGTCAATTATTCCATCTTTTCACACTCCATTTTGAGACAAGAGTGTTGATAAAATTGACTCTAAAATTATTTGTGAAATTTGAAAATTAGATAGGTAAAATTCTTAATTAAAATCATTCATATATACATCATTTTAGTAGGTTATATTAAAGAGGTTTCGGGCGGGTTCCTCTGAACTCCACGCAAATTCGATTGGGCCGCATTTCGTGGACCAATCATACCACCATCAGAACAACCACCTTAAGATAATATTTTTCCTTCCCTTTCTTCTTTTTCATGCATCTATACATTAATTCATACATTGAGGACAATGCATGAGATAGGTGTGGGGGAGGGTTCTAACATAACTTAGGTTTTCCTTTTTATTAAAAAAGAAAAAAAAACGTTTTCTTTACTTTTAAAAACTTTTTGAAAATAGAAATAATATTTTAACATATTTTTTATAAGAAATTTAGTCAATTTAAATGAATAGGAGAATCATAATTAGGATTTCTTATACTTAGTCAAAATAAGATTATTTGTTTGATTTTTAGGGTTAGGAAGATAATTTGTCAAACTAATTTAGTCTTGATCTTTACCTTGATAATATATGCATGCTTTATACACTTACACACTTAGGGTTCAAAAATACAGATTCTTATGCCTTATTAAAAAAAAGAAAAAAAGAAAAAGAAAATTATATATATAAAAATTCTCTGATTAAGCTGGGTATTTCTGCCTCATAAAGCATAAGTATTCACGCCTAAAGGCGGTTCATATAATAAAATCCGTAATTTTGTTGCCTTATTTGCTCGAGTCCTTAAGTTTTTAAGGTGTCTTCTCACCCGGTGCCCTAAGACCGTTTGGTTTGAGAGTCACCGATTAAATGCTCGTTACATGGGCAGATTAGAAAGTCTAATAGAACTAAGTAATATTACCACTAAAAATAAAAAAATAAATAAATAAGTAAGGCATAAGAGTTAGAGTTAAAGAATCCTTAGTCAAAATTTTCACAGTCAAGAAGGTGCATTGACTTAGGGTAAAGTAATAGACTAGATGAGAAGTACAATTTGACTCCTTACTTTGATTGGTAACAAATTTTTGAATAGAGACGAAGTTTAGGAATGAAAAAATTCGATTTTCCTCTAACTTATAGATTACTTAATTCTTATAATAATATTTCAAATATTTTTCTTTTTCAAAATGTGTTTTTAAAATACTAACATTTTTCTCTTTCTTTATGGATTTTGCTGGTGCAATCCGCTGAAAACCCTCACGAGAGAAAACTCGTCCCCTAGGGAGAGCCTAGAGGTTTAGCGGCTTGTTGCACAAGCTCAGTGCAATCGCATGACCTGCGAAAGTGGTCTAATAAATCTTTGGTTTAGTTTTATTGTTTTGCTCGAGGACGAACAAAAGATATGTATGGGGGTGTGATCGGTTGCTGATATTGCATAATTATTATCATATTCTCATACTTATTATATAATAAACTCTACTTTTAATTCTAATTTTTGTCTAATTTATTTGCAGGCCCATGGCTAAAAGAAAGGAAAGAGAAACAAGCCCAAAGCCCATCATAATTCTGATTTAATTTAGAATTAATTCGAAATCAGAAAATCAGGGCAGATCAGGGCAAATCAGATTTGTTAAAAACCAGTTAGAATAAATCTCTACAAATCTATTGGTTAAAGCCCAAGATCAAAGGCTGTTTCATCAAATTCAGAGGTTGAAACGAGAAATCCAGAACAAGATAAAAGCAAATCGCGAAGACAAGGAGTACCTCCAACAGGGTGTGGCCTGGCCCCGGAAAGGCGACAAAAGCCATGTTTTCGCGGCTTGTTGGAGGTTATTGGGGGAGCGTTTGCTCCCCTTATCTTCGTACGCCTCTTCCCATTGGGTTTTGCATATAAATACAGGATTTTCAGAGACCACAAGGGACGACCATGCAGAGATAGATTTTAGGCCAGTTTTTCATTCTTTTTAGTGTAGGCTTTTATTTTCTTTTTATGTAATTTTTTATTTCTTTGTAAGCATAGGTTAGACTGAGATTCATGTAAGTAAGAGAGAGAGACTTATGTTGAGAGTGACACCAATGTAACCTCCTCATTTCTTTCATCGTTTCTATAAGTAATCAAAGGTAACATCTTCATGCTTTTCTTGCTTATATGTTCTTCTTCTATTTCTACTTTTCCTCTTTTGGTTTTGATGTATGTCCAAGTGAACCTAGAAGCATCAATATAGCCATGTTTGTGTAAGTGCCACCGATATTTTATGATGATATTCTCTTCCTCAAGATTCCGTATCATTTCATTCTTCTTCGTCTTGATGATGTAATGCGAATGGTGACTGAGCTCGATCTTATGGGTTATGCGTTGATCGCCTCCTTAGTAAGGTAAAACATGCAAGGGTTCTAGGTAAGTCATCAACCAGAGGAGGTAAGTATTTCTTTTAACTTTTTTTTTATTTAATTCTTTAGTTTAGACCACCAACACCATCAACTCCCAACCCATTTATCACTCTTTTCAATTTCTTTGTAAATATCTATTTTTTATTTTCTCCACCTTCTCAATCTACCACTTTCTTCTTATTAACTTAAACTCATTTTCCTTCTCTTTTTAAGAACTAAAAGAAGATCGTTAACAATTCTTCATAACCTAAAAGAGAACTTGCTAAAAAAGCTTCCATCGCTAGTTTTTCCTTATGGATCACGACCCGCATAGCCACTTGTTATTGCAGCAGTATTGAGTACTTGCACTCTTTATTCTAAGTTCTGAAATTTTGTATTTTGTGTGCATGTTCTAACTCAATCAATAATTTATGTAGATTTATCGGGGCCTTATGATTTCTATGCTCTGGACTTTGGATCGAGTTCAGGTGAGTGTTTCTTTTCTTCATTTAATTTTATGTAATTTTGTTGTAAGTGTCCTTTCCTCCTTCAGTTAAAAAAGAATTTTTGTGATAAATGATTTTATATTGTTGTGTAATTATATTACTAAATTTAATGAGATGACATTTGTAAGTGTTTGCTATTGTATTATTTTCTTATTTATTGTTGTCAGTTACTTGTATCATTTCATGTGATCATCTGACTTATTTTACTAGTGTGATTACATGTATACTTTCATGAAATATCGGTGAGTGCTCATCCTTTTTAGTTAGTTTATATGAGTGTTTATCAAAATCATAACATGTGTGGAGAATTATTACTTTGATTCTAGGCTAGTTGTCGTACACCTTAGACTGTGACTTGGATTGATCTTCAGATTGTCCTGGTTCATATTTGTAGATTTATTCGAGGTATTATAGGATATTTATTTGATGATATTTCAGACGAGAATTGATTTGGACAATAAAGATGGATTAAATAAGATGTTAGCATGAGATTGATTTATCTTGATGCTTGGATTGATATATAGACCTAGAGTTCAACTTGAGATTTACATGGGATCTTGATTCATATTTAGATGAGATCAATAATACTTAGATTTTGATCATATGAGAGAATATCTTACCTTGATTTTGATCTATCTCATAATACTGATTTTGGATTATTAGTTGCAAGTATTTTAATTGGATATATTCAATGATAAATTATTTGAGTAATGATGTTTATTGATATCGAGGATTGAGTACAAACGCTTTCTAGATTTCATGTAGCTTGAGGATATCCTATTACTTAGTTATTATCTTGATTGGGGTTGGAACTATTGGTGTTGTAACTTAAACTATAATTATATTTAGATATTGAATTTGACTGGTTCATGACGGTAATTATATGAGTTGATATCTGAGTGACATTATCAGTAGATTTGATTATTCTTATTGTTGGTAAAATAGGTGAGAGTTTGGTTATATATTGATGATTGATTAATTTGGAGATTCTTTATTAAAAAAATGAGATATTGGACTTGGATTTGTTAGTAGACTCGATTGAGTTGGAGTTGACCTTGGGCTGAGGAATAGACGTAGATTGATTTGACCTGACCTGGTGGCATGTATATGCATGATTGACTAGTTACTTGGATTTCTAGATCTTGTGTTTGAACTTAATGAAAAAGAGAGTGTATGATGGTTTTAATTAAGATCAGATAGTGATGATTGGTTGGATATAGATGAGTATGTATTTTATATACTGGGACTTGGATATATCAATGACTTTGAGGTCCTGAGTTGATTAAATATTTTGCCTGGATTATTCTATTCATGCCAGCAGGTCGTTACTTATTCTGAATCATGATTTACCTAAAAAACTTGACTGATTATACATGACATTTACCTGATAAGTATATTCTCTATATTACCATAGTTGCTGAGAAAATATTGTTATGCGGTAACAACACTCTCATGTTGTACTTGTTACATGTCCTGTTATACTGGTATCCTCTTCACTGACATTGCATATCCTGTCATACCGGTATCCTAATTATACATGTTGATGTTGTAACCTACCGAGTTATCCTAGTGGTCTAGGTGACATGTACATTAAATAATCTTGATAATCTAAATAACCTAATATTTAACAACTTATACTGGGATTGGGGAGATTGATGGAGACAGCGTCTATATTTTGGGTGGAACTAGGATATAAGTTGCGCAGCCGAAAGATGGTTCCACTGTAGGGTTCCTGTGGGGTGACTGGCACCTCGTCCTGTTCTTGTTCCTATTATATATATTGTACATGTTCCTGACTACCTAGCGGTAGGGCCTGATTCAGCGCCAGGAGTCTGGGCCATGGTCCTGGGTATGCATGGGACCCGCCTAAAGTATGGACAATTGATCGGGAGAAAACCACATAGGAAAAGTGCATGTCTTGAAATCAAAAGTTAAAGTGTGTACGCTTTGGCTTCCTCGATACTTCTGTTATAGTATAGAGGCTAAAACGAGTTGAATCTACAAGGACGGGAGGCGATAGAAGCTTACACGGTATGTTCACGTGTATGTTAACAGTTCTTCAATGTTTTAAAGAATGAAAAGAGAAGAGTACGGTGTAACACGAAGAAGTAGGAACATAGAAGGTAAGATATTTGTGGTTTTTGGTATATTTCTAAAATAAAGTAAAAAGAGAGAAAACTCATAGCTACTAACTACTAATGGCTCTACTAACCATGCTAACCTCTTAGTGATAGTTGTCTCACATGTATCCTTTGCCATCACTAGTCCTTGGTTTAAGAGCATTGCAAAGCATGACCCATGTGATAACTTTCACATCCAAACACAACACAATAAGTGCAAGCTATACTTAAACCATCAAAACTAAATAAGAGTAAGAATGAGTAAAGTAATGTTAGCTTGTTAGAGAGTTAGGATGTTAGAGTGTTAGATCTATCATTATGAGCTATCAATGGCTCTTGCAAGAGCAAGGCCAAGTAGAGGTTATTAGATTCATGTGGATTATCAAGTAAGAAGTTAGCAAGTTAGTGGTTAGTAGTCAGCTGCCATGAGAGAAAATTAGCTAAACGTGTAAAAGGAGTTAGAGAGAAGAAAACAAAGAGAGGTAAAGAGAGAACCTTTCATAGAGTGTCACTTTCTATTACAAGCACTAGAGGCTTTCGAACCATGTACCACTCTCTCTCCTATTACAAGATCTAAAAGAAATGAAAAATACAAAGAGGAAGAAGAAGAAGAACTAAACTAAACTACCCTAAACTACAATATGGGAAGAAACTACCCTACTCTCTGTGTATCTCCCTGATGAACCCTTCAAGGGGGTATTTATAGGCACCAGGGGCGCTGGCGCGGCGCGCGCAGCGTCGCCTGCTGCGCGGTGTCGCGTCGGTCCCCTGTCGGCTGCAGGTCCTGGTTTCTTATTTTGGGCCCCTGGTTTTGACAGAATCACCCTCCTAGGTCAAATGACTATCTTTATAGGCCTTTAATCACCAATTAAATGGTGATTTTGGGTCTTCTTCTTCATTTCATACTATGGACATAGAAACATACAAGAGAGGTATTATTAGCAGAATTTAATATTAAAGAAATGTGAAGATGTGGTATGAAATATGCAGTTTTAGAGACTAATCACACCCCCACATTATGTTTTGTTCGTCCCGAGCAAAACAAAAACTAAGAAAATTATTACACCACTTTCAAAGGTGACGCGATTGCACTGAGTATGTACAACAAGCCGTTAAACCTTTAAGTTTTTCCTAGAGGAGGAGTTTTGTCTCCTGAGGGTTTTCAGCGGATTACACTCACAAAATCCATAAAGAAAGAAATCAAATGTTAGTATTTTAAAAACACATTTTGAAATAGAGAAAAGTGTTAAAATATTTTTGCGAAAATATAAGTAATCCAAGGTCAGAGGTTAACCAGAAATTATTCTTCCTTAAACTAAGTTGAAATGCAGAATCTTGCTATAAATTAAATGTAAGAATTTAAAATTGAATTTATTCTTTGATCTTTCATAAAACTCTTAAAAAATATACACTTTGTGAACTGTGAAGATTTTTGAGATATTGACTCAAACTTTCATGCCATTGATTTGTGTATATTTATTATTATTTTTCTTCCCTTAATTTTCTTCGGCTTTCTTATTTACCCAGTTAGTGAGCCTTTAGCCGGTGACTCCCAAACCAGATAGTTTTCGGGCACCAGATGATAAAACATCTCTCGGACTTATGAACTTGAGTAAACAAGGCTACAAAAGTAAAGGAGATTATTTTATTTTTGTCCATCGTTTTAGGCATGAATAATCATGCTTCCTGAGCCATAATTACCTAACTTCAATAAGTGATTTTATTATCATATATATATATATATATATATATATATATATATATATATATACAATTTTTATGATATTTTCAGTTTTTGTTTCAATCCCAAAAAAATTGTGTAAGTGTGAAGTGCATAAATATAAGGCAAAAAATTCAAGATCAAATTACCTTTTCAATTTTACTTCCTTATCCCAAAATTTAAACAAGATCTATTATTTTGACTTGGTTTAAAAATTCATAATTTTAGGCCTTCGTGATTCCTAAGATAATCTTAATTTTCTTAAAAATAAATCAAAACTATTTCCCTTATGTCAAAAAGTTTTGTAAAAAGAAAAGAAAAGAATTTTATGCAAAATAAAATTTTAAAAAGTTCCTAAAAAGAAGTGTAAAAGAAAGAAAATTTAAAACTAACCTACATTAGTTAACCCTCCCCCACACTTATCTCATGCATTGTCCTCAATGCATCGTGAATGTGTATAAACATGAAACAAATGGAGAGGGAAGGAAAATTATCTCATGGTGGTGGTTCCGGTGGTGGTCTAATTAGGCCAAGCGTTGCTACCCAATTCAGAAATCGTGGATCTTATAGAAACCCACCAGTGACCTCTTTAATACGACCTAGTAAAAGAATGATTGAGTGAATGGTCTTATTTAAAAATTTATCCCTATCTAATTTTCAATTTTTAAAAATAATTACTGAGTCATTTTCTTCAACATCCTTGTCCAACAATGAAGTGTGATTTTGGGAGATAATTGATTTGGACTCAAATGGAAAAAGAATAAAAACTGATACCGACTCGGGAAATTGACTCAGATCAAGTCGAGATTCAAAAGGGGGAGTCGAAATTTGTTCAAAAATGGGGTCCAAACCAAATAATTGATATTCACACACTTTTCCCATCAATAAAGTGTGATCATAAGATATTGGTGTTTCAATTTCACGGTGTACTGGAACAAGATTCAATGTTGACTCTGGAATAGAGAAAAAACTGATAAAGATACCAGAGTCATTATTGAATCAAAAAGTGAAATGGAATTACCAACTTGAGGTTCAGGATCACTTTCACGCTCAAGTTCAATTTTGGGAAAAGGATAACTTACCAAAATGTCAAGGTGATTTTCAAAATTTTGGGCAAGTTCAAAAGAATGTAAGGAAATTGAATCTTGATTTTTGTCTGCAGAAGGAATATGAATGGGTGAAATGATCGATTCAGTTTCAGGAATTATGGGAATCAAAACTGGCTCAAGAACGTTACTTAGTTCAAGTAACACTACAAGAGTCGATATTAATTCAAGGATTGAACTCGAATCGCTAAATTGAAGCTCAGGTTCACATTCATCTTCAAGTTCACTTTCAGGAATTGGATAACTTGTCAAACTATCAAGAATTTGATGTTGGTCAAGTTCAGGTTGGTATGATGAAATTGAAACTAGATTTCTAATATGACATGATCCTTAAGTCATATGAACATCTGATGGACATGGGAACTTATTCATATTTTGTATTATTCGCTCGGTCTCTTGCACGAATTTCATAGCTTTTTCCCACAATGATTTTTCTTTGATTGGTTCTGGAAAAGAGCTATATGAATTTTGAAAATTTTGTGGACATGATGAGGCCACTATGTTTTCAAATTGTTTTTGGACCTCTATCGTTTCTTCCAAAGTCCTTTACAACGATGATTTTTCTTCAATTGATGGTTCAAGAAAAGGAGGATATGAAGCAAAATTGGGGAATGAATATTGTGAAAACTGTGGACAATGTGGTTGACAATTTGACTCGGGGGAGGTGAATCCCCATTGGCTCTGTGAATAGTTAAAATTATTTTGAAAATTATAGTCATAGGATCGGAGATATGGGTCATATTGAGTCGGATAATCCCAATCCGGCATATATGGTTGGTTCATGTTGTACATAGCCGGGTCAGAGTTATTTGAGTCAAATGAGGTCGGGGTGAAATATGGATTCATATTATGATTGAACAAATTGTTTTTGTTAAAATCCATTTCACAATTTACAAAAAAGAAAACAAACATACAAACAAACAAACAAAAAGAAAATAAGCCTATGTTAGGGTTGACTTAGACCTAGACGACTCCTAACTAGTTAGACTGTCCACGGGGGGTACATTGTCAGAATCTGACCACGAGTTAATCGGCCAGGTAGGGGCAACATCAGTGGGAGGTATTCGTGCCGGAGCAAGGAGCCTATTTATGCCAAACCACTATTCTTCGAGGTTTCGCCTCTCAATCCCTAACCTTAGACACCGATTTGACAAGAGTCAAACTTTAACAATTTTTTCCTTAGGTCAATCTCCTAAATGAGTTCGAGATGTCCTTAGGGACCAAAGTCTAGCAATTTTTATTAAGGCCTGGGTTGTGTGAGTGTGGAGGTGATTTTTGGGCTCAGGAAGGGTAATGACTTCCCTACCTTATATTGTAATGAGTTTTGCCCTTAAGTTCAATTCGTGCAAGTGTGCAATATAGATAAGAATGAACACACAAAGCGAGTAAATCACCCACGTATTTGTCCTAACTATATGCAATGCAATATGTACACCTCCGTCAATATCACAACAACACAAGAATAAAATACAGTATATTGGAATTGAAATTGACACGTGCCTAGATGTAAATATCTAAACCATTTTAAAGCATCCAATTTTTATATTTTAGTTCTTAAAATTATTACAGTGCACAGGTAATATAAACAAAAATTAGCAGCCGAGTATAATAATGTATAAGCATTTATCCAACCACGCAAAAGAAAGTGTGCACTTTCTGCAATGCTAAAAATTTGACCTGCATACCAAAAACAAAGAAGAAACTTTAAACGTGAGATCAAACCGTTCCTATACGCCAAATTTGATCGGGAAAAAACTGCGCATGAAAACTATATGTTTTGAAATCAAAAGATAAAGTGTGTGTGCTTTGGCTACCTCGATACTTCCGTTATAGCATAGAGGCTAAAACGAGTCGAATCCACAAGGATGGGAGGCGATAGAAGCTTACACGGTATGTTCACGTGTATGTTAAATGTTCTTCAATATTTTAAAGAATGAAAAAAAAAGAAAACAAAGAATGAAAAGAGAAGAGTACGGTGAAACACGAAGAAGTGGGAACATAGAAGATAAGATATTTGTGGTTTTTGGTATATTTCTAAAATAAAGTAAAAAGAGAAAGAAAACTCATTGCTACTAACTACTAATGGCTTCACTAACCAGCTAACCTGTTAGTGATAGTTGCCTCACATGTATCCTTGGCCATCATTAGTCCTTGATTCAAGAGCATTTCAAAGCATGACTCATGCGATAACTTTCACATCCAAACTCAACACAACAAGTGCAAGCTACACTTAAACCATCAAAACTAAATAAGAGTAAGCATGGAGTAAAGTAATATTAGCTCGTTAGAGAGTTAGGATGTTAGAGTGTTAGATCCATCATCATGAGCCATCAATGGCTCTTGCAAGAGCAAGGCCAAGTAGAGGCTATTAGATTCATGTGGATTATCAAGTAAGAAGTTAGCAAGTTAGTGATTAGTAGTCAGTTGCCATGAGAGAAAATTAGCTAAACATGTAAAAGGAGTTAGAGAAAAGAAAATAAAGAGAGGTAAAAAGAGAATCCTTCATAGATTGTCAACTTCTATTACAAGCGCCCTTGCTTTCCAGCCATGTACCACCCTCTCTCCTATTACAAGATTTAAAAGAAATGAAAAATACAAAAAGGAAGAAGAAGAAGAACTAAACTAAACTATAACATTAAAAGAAACTACCCTACTCTCTGTATATCTCTCTGATGAACCCTTCAAGGGGGATTTATAGGCACCAGGGGAAAGGGGGTCAGGGGACAAACCCTGGCCCAAAGCGCTGGCGCGATCGCGCCAGTACGGCCGCGAAAACGCGGCCAGAGCTGCGTTTCTGCTACCGTATTGGCGCGGTGCGTGTAGCGCCCCCTGCTGCGCGTTGTCGCGTCGTCCCATGTCGGCTGCAGGTCCTGGTTTCTAATTTTGGGCCCCTGGTTTTGACAGAATCACCCTCCTAGGTCAAATGGCTATCTTTATAGGCCTTTAATCACCAATTAAATGATTATTTTGGGTATTCTTCTTCATTTCATGCCATTGACCTAGAAACATATAAGAGAGGTATTATTATTTGAATTTAATATTAAAGAAATGTGAAGATGTGGTATGAAATATGCTGTTTTAGAATCAACGATGTCTCCAACCGATCAGTTTCAATAACTTAGGACCCTGATTGACATGTATAATAGGCGTAGTATGGGATGCGTCTATTACAGATGGTAATTGGTATTCGCTAACATAATAATAATAATAATAATAATATTAAACTGTTCATAATGTACTGTAATTGATTGTCTTTGCCTGATACATGTATGTATGTTGGACGCCGATGTTATACCTGACCTGATTGGACATCTGACCTAATACTGACTGACTCTACCCACCTGATATATAGACTATGATGGACACCTAATATCTAATTGTGTATTTGACTTGACACATACTATTCTGTGTGCTATCCATATTACTGTTTATTTACTTTATTCATGTTATTTTGTTATTCTCGTATATATATTTTCTTTATCTGCTCACATGTTATATGCACATGCTCTTTTCAATTTATTCCACTCATTCACTAGGAGTTTTGACTCCCTGGATTTACATATCCAGATCTGTGACTATTTATTACTGATCAGGTATTTGGAAAGGATTACATGCGTTATGAGGAGCTGGAGTCTCTCTTTTCTTGATCATAAGTATTCTTGCTCTTTTATTAATGTTATCCCTTGATTTTCTCTATACCATGTCTAGTTGCCATTTCTTTCTTTTATTCATCTACTATCATTGTGTTAGAAATTTATATGTCATGTTGTAGTAATATTGATTTATCATAGTAGACTTTATAGCTTGTTCAGGCTACTTTAGGCTTAACATGTATGCGTGGGGTATTTTCCTCCCGTATATACATTGCCGACCTTCGTCGCGACTCCGTTTCCGTGTATATTAGGAAGCGGGGCGTGACAGGATTTCCTTGGTATCAGAGCCAGGTTCAACATAAAAAGAGAGCCTAACTCTTACCGGTAACTTGAGACAAGTTATATTTACATTGCAATATACATATACTATCCATACGATGATATTGACTCTATTTGATCGTTCTCTCTTTTGGAATCCATCTCTTGAATCTTTTGATATCCCTGATTCCAACTCTTTTTCTAGTGCAATCTGGGTTCCATCTTGATTCCTATCATCTTTCCGATTCTATTTACTTAATTTTGCCTCTTGAGTTTGATCACTCCATTTTGAAGCCAGTAACAAAGATCAGAGCGCCCAGCGGAAGCATGGTAGACTCATGATGTAGTGAGAAATGACGTGGAAGCCTTATCGTCTCTTACTTTATCTTCTCTTTTAACTTGATTTTTATCATTTCCCTACTTTATTGAAATTTCGAGGACGAAATTTTTATAAGGTGGGTAAAATGTAATATCCCCTATTTAATAATACTGTATTTTTTCTAAAGCATTTATTTATTTTACTGGTTATTTTATTATTATTTATTAACTTGATTTATAGTATAAATTATTTTAAGATAGTAAATGACAGTTTGGCCTTATATTTATATTTAGCATTATTAGGCATTATCATTTTAATTACTAGCTAGTATTTTTTTTTCATTACTATGTTACTATTATTATTGTTGTTGTTACTATTATTGTTAATATTAATAATGTTATTATTCTTATTCTTATTGTATTGTTTTAGTCATTATTATTAATGGTAGTATTTTTACCAAGTATTATTAGATAATATTTTTAATGTTGATAATTTTATTATTATTACTACTACTATCTCTTTTTGATTATTAGTAATTATAATTATTATTGTTGTTATTATTCATATCTTTTCCTTTTCCTAGCCCATAACCAATTACCATTGAGATCCTTACCCATTAACCCAAAACCCAATCCTAATTCTAATCCAAATTCTATCTTATTAAATTTTATCATAAATCTAGGCTAATCCTAATCTAAATCCTAACTATAATCATATCTAAACCTAACTTACTCAAATATGAATATTATTTTTAAAATCATGACCTTAATTAATTCTATCCTAAACTACTCAATCAAAAAGTTTGAACCCAACTGAATTTCTGATTTTTAAAATCCCTAATGACCTATAAAAAGCCTAAACTACTTCTTTTTCTACCTCCAAAAAAAAAACCATAACCCAGCTCTCCCCATCTCCTTCTTTCTTTTCTCCTCAAGCGGAGCATGAACAAAAGGATCTTGAAGTGCAGAGATGGAGGAACATGTTGGGGGAGATCAAATCCAAGTAAGTAATCTATCTTCTCACTTTATTTGGTATAAATAGTTTATTAAAAATTATGTCTATACCATGACCTCCATGAATATTTTTTTATCCATCAAAACCCAACCACAAATCCAACTAAAAAAATACATGTAAAAATATACCAACCCATAATTTTAATTTATATAATTTTTTTAAAATTTTAAAAACAAAGAATTCCAAAAAAAATTAAATTTAAATAGGCCGGACCAGACCCGGCCTCGCCTGGCCGGGCTGGGCTGCAGAGAGGTCCTGTAAAAAAAAGAAAGAAAAAAAGATAAAAGAAAAAGAAAAATTTTGGACCAGGCCTGGGCCTAGCCTAGCCTAGCCTGGGCCTGGACCTAGCCTGGGCTGGGCCTGAGCTTCTAAAGAGACATAAAAAAAAGGAAAAACGAGAAGAAAGAAAGGAAGAAAGAAAGGTGAATTTGCATATTAAAATAATTTATTAAAAATATCAAAAGAAAAAAATTGAGAAAAATATAAACAATAATTTACAGTTCTTCTACTTTCTTCGATAAAAATTTTAGACAAATAACAACATAAATTAAATCAAATCACTCACTTTAAACCATTTCCCTTAATGTTAGATTCGAACCCGTTATGTATTTTAATAGTAAAGCCTATTAAAAATTCAACAAAAAATTAAAAATTGGTTTAAACTAAACCTACTAAAATTCATTAGACCTTGAGGATTATATTCCTAACACCCAAGCTAATTAATCAAGAGTAAAACTTCTTAAAATTTTCAAGTAAAATATCCTTTTAAAAATCTAACAATTTCTATTGAAATAATTTATGTAGATTTATCGGGGCCTTATGATTTTAGTGTTCTGGACTTGGGATCGAGTTCAGGTGAGTGTTTCTTTTCTTTGTTTAATTTTATTTAATTTTGTTGTGAGTGTCCTTTCCTCCTTTTAGTTAAACAAAAATTTTTGTGATAAATGATTTTATATTATTGTGTAATTATATTACTAAGTTTAATGAGATGATATTTGTAAGTTTTTACTCTTGTATCATTTTCTTATTTATTGTTGTCAGTTACTTGTATCATTTTATATGATCATCTGACTTATTTTACTAGTGTGATTACATGTATACCTTCATGAAACATCGGTGAGTGTTCATCCTGTTTAATTAGTTTATATGAGTGTTTATCAATATCATAACAAGTGTGGAGAATTATTACTTTCATTCTAGGCTAGTTGTCGTACACCTTAGACTGTGACTTGGATTGATCTTAAGATTGGCTTGGTTAATATTTGTAAATTTATTTGAGGTATTATCTGATATTTATTTGTTGATGTTTCAGACGAGAATTTATTTGGACAATAAAGATGGATTAAATAAGATGTTACCTTAAGATTGATTTATCTTGATGCTTGGATTAATATATGGACTCAGAGTTCAACATGAGATTTACATGGGATCTTGATTCATATTTAGATGAGATCAATAATACTTGAATTTTGATCATATGGGAGAATACCTTACCTTAATTTTGATCTATCACATAATACTAATTTTGGATTATTAGTTGCAAGTATTTTAATTGGATATATTCAATGATGAATTATTCGAGTAATGATGTTTATTGATATCGAGATTTGAGTACAGAGGCTTTCTAGATTTCATGTAGCTTGAGGATGTCCCATTACTTAGTTATTATCTTGGTTGGGATTGGAACTATTAGTGTTGTAACTTAAACTATAATTATATTTAGATCTTAGATTTGACTGGTTCATGATGGTAGTTATACGAGTTGATAACTGAGTGATATTATCAGTAGATTTGATTATTCTTATTGATGGTAAAATAGGTGAGAGTTTGGTTAGATATTGATGATTGATTAATTTGGAGATTCTTTATTAAAAATAATGAAATATTGGACTTGGATTTGTTAGTAGACTCGATTGAGTTGGAGCTGACCTTGGGTTGAGGAGTAGACGTAGATTGGTTTGACCTGACCTGGTGGCATGTATATGCATGATTGACTAGTTATTTGCATTTCTGGATCTTGTGTTTGAACTTAATGGAAGTGAGAGTGTATGATGGTTTTGATTAAGATTGGATAGTGATGATTGGTTGGATATAAATGAGTATGTATTTTATATATTAGGACTTGGATATATCGATGACTTTGAGGTTCTGAGTTGATTATATATTTTGTCTAGGTTATTCTATTCATACCAGCAGGTCATTACTTATTCTGAATTATGATTTACCTAAACAACTTGACTGATTATACATGACATTTACCTGATAATTATATTGTCCATGTTACTATAGTTGCTGGAAAAATATTGTTATACGGTAACAACACTCTCATGTTATACTTGTTACATGTCCTGTTATATTGGTATCCTGTTAACTGACATTATATATCTTGTTATATCGGTATTCTGATTACACATGTTGATGTTATTACCCACCGAGTTATCCCAGTAGTCTAGGTAACATGTACATTAAATAATCTTGATAATCTAAATAACCTGATATTAAACAACTTATACTGGGATTGGGAAGATTGATGGAGGAGACATCGTCTGTATTTTGGGTGGACCTAGGATATATGTTGCGCAGCCGAAAGAGGGTTCCACTGCAAGGTTCCCGTGGGGTGACTGGCACCTCGTCCTGTTTTTGTTCATGTTATACATGTTATACATGTTCCTGACTACCTAGCGGTAGGGTCAGTTCAGCGCCAGGAATCTGGGTTGTGGTCCCGGGTATGTACGGGACCCACCTAGAGATAGACAATGTCTCCAACCGATCAGTTTCAATAACTTAAGATCCTAATTGACATGTGTAATAGGCGTAGTATGGGATTTGTCTATTACAGATGGTAATTGGTGTTCGCTGACATAATAATAATAAACTGTTCATAATGTACTATAAGTGATTTTCTTTGCCAGATACATGTATGTATGTTGGACACCCGATGTTACACCTGATCTGATTGGACATCTGACTTTAATACTGACTGACCCTACCCACCTGATATATAGACTATGATGGACACCTAATACCTGATTGTGTTTTTGACTTGACACATACTATTCTGTGTGCTATTCATATTACTGTTTATTTACTTTATTCATGTTATTTTGTTATTCTCGTATATATATTTCTTTATCTGATCACATGTTATATGCACATGCTCTTTCCAATTTATTCTCACACATTCACTAGGAGTTCTGACTCCCTAGATTTGTATATCCAGATCTGTGCTTATTGATTGCTGATCAGGTATTTGGAGAGGATTACATGCGTTACGGGGAGTTAGAGTCTCTCTTTTCTTGATCATAGATATTCTTGCTCTTTTATTCATGTTATCTCTTGATTTTCTCTATACCATGTCTAGTTACCATTTCTTTCTTATATTCATTTGCTATCATTATGTTAGATATTTATATGTCATATTGCAGTGATATTAATTTATCATAGTAGATTTTATAGCTTATTCATGCTACTTTAGGCTTAACGTGTATGCGTGAGGTATTTTTCTCGCGTATATACGTCGCCGACCTTCGTCGCGACTCCGTTTTGGTGTATTTTGGGAAGCGGGGAGTGACACTTTATATCTTGCATTGTTATTTATTGTTCATATCAAATACATGCTTGGTATTGGTTGTGTGCCCACACTTGTGTTGAACTAAGAGAGCTTCTAATAGTACCTCAACTCTTAATTTAGAGAAATCTCGAGGAGGAGTTCTAGAGCCCTTCACGGGGAATTCAAGCTCACTCTTGGTTAGACATAGTGTGTTAGCAATTTAGTTTTTAATTCTGTATCATTTGCACTAGATTAGGTTGTACACCAATTCATCCCCCCTCTAGGTGTACTTTCAATTGGTATCAGAGCTAGCGCTCCTGATATTCAGTTTAACCACCTAAGAATGTGATCCATGGATTGACAATCTAAATTGCTTTGCACACATATTGTTTATACACTCATAGATTTTCTTGCCCCTCCCATGTATGATGTTTCTAACATCGATATGTGAAAGTTTAAAATGAGTGCATACCTTAAAGCCCTAGTATTGCATGTTTACCTTGCCACTACCAAAAAATCATACCAAAAAATCATATGTTGATAATGACAAGCACCTAGGGATAATGCACAAGCCATGAAAGCATTAAAGCACACACACTTGGCAAAGAATATCTTTATACTGTTTCTCATTGTGATTCTACTTTTTCTGTGTGGAACATATTGACTTCTCCTAAGCAACAAATGACATACATTTTGGAGAAGGAATCTAGTGGAGATGAGTCTGACCAAGCTTGCTTCATGGTCCAAGAGAATGACTCCCTTGAGGTAAATTCGGATACTCAACTAGATGATAGTGTTAGTTCTTCATGTGATGATAATAGGGATGCTCATGTTTTGAATGAAGAACTATCTAAGTTTTGTGAAAACTTGCTTTCAAAATACAAACTTTTAAAAAGCAAGAGTTTTGATCTAAAAGTGGAAAATGAAAAATTGTTTTCAAAAGTTGACTTGGTTTTGCAAGAAAAGGTTGAGATTTCAAATGAAAGAGGTTCCTTGAAAATCCAACTTGACCTTGCTTTGAAAGAAAATGAATTTTTGAAAAATAAAAATGATCTTAATCATGTTTTGAAGAAGAATGAGATTTTGTCTTCAAAACTTGAATTTGTTGTAAAAGAAAATGATTCTTTGAAAAATAAAATTGCTTTGATTTCAAAAGAACTGGATTTTGTTTCAAAGGAAAACATTTCTTTAAAAAATATTTTTTCTTTCCATTCTTGTCATGATTCTATTGTTATACCTCCTATTGATAAGAATGCATGCTCCACTTTTTCTTCAAGTATTGATAATGATATTTGCATGTTGAAGAAAAGTGTAGATTGTTTGGGCTCTAGTTTGAGCTAATGCAACATGAACCACACAAGATTGGAATCTATATTTCGAAAGAAACATATTTCACATATTCATGCACACAAATCACGACATACACATGCTTATCATGCTCACACACATGATTATATGTATGTTAATGTGTACACTTGTACACATTATGATCGCAAGGGCCACCTTGCAAAATTTTGTTATGATAGGATTAATGTTTCAAATTTCGCAAGTAAGTTTGTTTGGGTTAGGAAAGGTACAGTTTGGTGGGAGAAAGTTCCTTTGTAAAATTTTCTTGAATCAAATAAAAGATTACGGCGGATTAACACTCCGACTACAAGGGAGGGGAGATGTTTAGACTTGAATCTCCCCTTTGTTTAATGCTAGGTTCTTGATGTGGCGGTGGAAAGTGAATCTTATTTTCCGTTGACCGGGTGAACGTCTGGACCTCTTGGGAATCCTCTCTTTGGATGGCAGACGGAGTAACACAACTCCTGTTGATCAGGAATCTCAAAGAGATTGTAGGCAAAGATTCACTTGTACGCAGCAAGTTGCTTGAAGAGTTGAACTCTCTTTCTTTTTGGTGGAAGTCTCGAGGCTTCTACAGCTCACAAGCGAAATTCTTCTCCAAGAGTTATCTGATCAACCCACCCCTTCTCCATAGCAAATGGGGATATTTTTAGAGGTTTCAGGGGTGAACATGCCCCCTAAAAACGCTCTATAATGGGGGTTAACTTCCTCATTATGTAGGCGGTAATTGACCCAATAACGAGGGCAGTTATAACTGAGACGCGGGTTTCGACCCTCGCGTCTTGGTGATGCAGGGATGCTGAGACGCGGGTCTTGGTGCTGAAGTGATGGTTATGATTAGCCCTGCGTCTGGAGTTTGGACTCTGCTTTTGATGACTTATCTTTAGTGATTTTTAGACAGCCTACAGAACCCCCTCCAAAGTTTTCGATATTCCGCGGTTAACTGGGACGGATTTCGAAATACTCTGGACTCTGGTTGAATTCATACTTCTCATGATTGGACTGATAATCATTTGAGATGCTCTGAGCTTGATCCTGTCTGGAATATGGTCTTCGTGAGTGTACTGTGAAACCCTTTGAAGCCGCCAGAAATGATCGTAGCGAGTGTCTAGATACACAGTCTAGACCTCCCCAGTGCTCTGGGTTTGTTATTGGTGTACTTTGAACCAAGGGTAAACAGTCATCTGCATGTGCCAGTATACTATTGAACTGAATTGCAGAAGCAAGGACTGAATGCAAGTCCTGTTGACGCAGTGGTCATGCTGCTTTAAAGACACGCCTCTTGTAGGGATGCGTCTTTTGGGATAAAGACGCAGCTTTCGCTCTGTGAAGCAGGCGCGACTTTGGCCTAGCTGAAGAGGCGCGACCTTCGGAGGGACGCGATTTTCTGTTGAACACGAATTCGTGTTGTGGGCGCGTTGCCACGCGTCCAGCAGAATTGAGGGAACATCTTCCTTTTGGCGCGCGAATTTTGCGCTGCCTTTAATATGCCTGCCACGCGTCAGACAGGGATTAGGCGTCGAGCCAAGCGCCGCGTATCTCTGCGAATCACTGTGCCTATAAAAGACAACAGTCTTTCAAGAGTCATCATTAGACTCTTCTTCTTCGCTGAGCCTTTTTGGGTTAAGAAAAGCTCAAAGCTTTTTTCCGTTTTCACCATCTTCAACACCGATTCCACGGTTGCGATGGCACCAAAAGCCAAGCATATTGCTTCGTCTTCGAAGGCTGTTGCTCCTGAGACTCAAATGGGCGGTTCTTCCACGCAGGAGGCCCCTATTTCAGGTAGTACAACCATCTGATCTGGGTTTCCACCATTAAAGGGGCTTATAGAGTTCTTTCAACTCCTAAGTCCATCTTGAATGTGAACCGCCAACACGGGGCTCGTGCCCGTGTTTGATCGTCAAACGTGGTTCTTGAATTGGTGGACACGATGCAAGTTTGATGACTTTTGCATCTTTGCTTCATCAATCTGAGTCCGTATCTATTTGCTGAATGCGGGCCTCATTGAGCCCTGTGTCTTGAGTCAGTACTCAAAATTTTTTCCTAAGTGTGAGGAGTTCAGACGCAGACTTCTTATAATTCTTGCGTCTTGTAAGATCAGATGCAAGTTTTAATGAATCTCATGTCTGAATCCTATACTTAGAAATTTTTTCTAAGTTCTAGATTTTGGAACGCGGGCTTCATACAAGCCTCGCATTCTTTGAGTCTGGACGCAGATTTTGCTGGTCTCCGCGTCTGGATTCCCCCTGCGTTTGGTTTTCAAACACTTAGCCATTTTCTTTTTGGGTTTCTAACCAAGTGTTGTTCTCTTTGCAGTACGATACTCCTCCAACCCTTTGTCCAAAAAGTGCCACTTTGGGCATGTAGGTGGCGCTGATCGTAATCTGACCTTTGTGCTGCAGAAAACTGCTCCTGTGACTACTGGTAAGTCGAAGGAGCGAAAGGAAAGAATCTCTAAAGCCAGTACGATGACCCTCCGAGAGATTATCTCTGATGGACTGTTTGAGACAGATTCTCGCACTCCATTACGGAAGCCTGTTTTCTTCTTTGGCGACAATATCGACGAGGAAGATAGGATTTTGCACGACGGAGATTATAAATGGCTCCGTCAGATAGGGGATTGGAGGTTCTTTCTTCCCAATATGGAGAGATTGTATCCCCTATCTTATCTTCAGCATATGTCTGTTCATCGTGCGATGGACTGGGATCTTTCCCAATTTGTCTCCGGTGTCTCTCTTGGCTGACTAGGTGCCAAAGAAATACACTCTGCCGGCCATGGGAAAGAGGTCTTTGGTTTATTCCTCGGATTGGTTAGGTCTGAATATCTGAGAGGGGAAACCCCTCAGCTTGGCACCACCTTCATCAACCAGTTCATGAAGGTCAGGGGTGATTTTCCCGTCGACTTCCGCCTGCTCGGGTGGGTTCATTCTTCCAAAGATCCTAGTGGGGCAAGATGGTTGGATTTGTCCTTGTCGAACTTGGAGCTCTGCTGGAACAAGTGGGGCTGTACCACTCGATCAGGGTTGTGCAGTATGGCCTCCCGCAAAGCTCCAATAACTTCTATGGCATCCTGGAGCACTATAATCCTTTGACGGGCACATTTTTCACCCCGGTCGGAGAGATGGGGCTCGCTCTTCATGAGCTGTATGAAGTCTCAGGGCTTGTTATGGGAAATGCCCCTTATGAAGAATACGTTCCGACTTCTAAAGAACTTCACTCTTGAAGAAGGAGAGCCCTCAAGTATACGAGACATACTGGGAAGTGTTGTGTCACTTCCACATCTGCGGCCAAATAACCTCCTGGAGAACCAGGGGTGTCAAGCAGATGTCCTGGGCGAGTTACCTATTCAATGGTATAAATGAGAAGGACAGCCAGTGACCAGCTTGGCTCCTAGCACTGATGAAGAAATTGCTGAGAGGATTAATGTCTCTACGAGCTCTTACACCACGGAGTCAAATGAGGATACTTTCAAACCTGATACGGTTTTTGAAAGTTTTCATCATCAAGCCCGAGTTCTCATTTCTGACAGGGCGCTATTGGCGGGCTTTCTTATGCTATGGCTGAAGCGTTGTGTGGTGCCAACATTGCCACATGAAGTAATTGTCGCCGATGTGGTGTACCCGGCAATTTTGCTTACCTATGGAAAGTCTATCGCCCTTCTCCCAGCAATGGTGGCTGGAATTCAGAGCGGATTACGGGTTCTGGTTAAAAGCCTGTGCCAAGTGGAGGCCATTGTTGACTCCAAGGGTAGACCAGAGGTTGACTCGGAGGGAAGGCCGAGGGTAAAGACCCCCAACCCCAGGATCGAGCTTCCATATACATACTTGGTGGCTTGGTACGTTATGCACTGCCCTTCATTGATGACGGCGGTGCCTCTGTCTGAGGGGTTTGTCCCTTTTGTGCAGAAGCTAGAGAACTCAAGCTGGTCTTACTATTACATGTTCTACATTCGGAAATGTATTCTGAATGCTACGAACTATCATCTCGACCGTTGCTTTCCCGAGATTGCCGGTGCATCTTACGGGGATAAATTCGCCGATCTTGCGGGACCAGATGATTTCACAAGGCTGCCATTGGGAGTCTTCTGGTGGCTGATTAATATTCGGCCTGGGTATCTGCTCTTCTGGCAAGGGAATTCATGTATGATCGAGCCTTACATGCCGAGTCGTTTTAATCTCTCCTTCAGCGGGAATTTGTTTGAAGGTGCTCGGGCATGGTATTATAGTGTGGCTGGAGGGACAAAAGCTGTTTTCAGCTTGCCTCACAAGACGCCCAACTGTTACGCTAGCCTTAGCTTCTGTATTTGGTACTCCCTGGCTAGCAAGATGCCTGGTTTCTCAATAAATATCTCATGTATTAAGAGCATCAAGGCGTCTTCTAAGGACAAATTGGAGTCCAAAAAACGCGCACGAGGTATGGAGGAGTACCAGGCAGCCGAGAAAGAAGCAGGAGGGGAAACAGGGGCGGGACCGAGAGCAGCAGCACCCAAGGAACAGTCCATTAAAAAGAGTCGGCAGGCTGTGTCCAAATGTTCCCATGGCTCTACTTCCAAGGGTGAGCCTATCCCAAAGAAGGCTAGGAGGGAATCGGAGGCCGAAGCTTCAATGTCCGAGGTAGTCCCTTCTGGTGTTGAGGAGCAGAGGGAGGAAGAGGAAGAGGAAGAGGAGATCCCCCCTCTTCGTCCTCGTGGTCTACGCAGCGGGGGCCCTATGATCCTAGAAGAAGGAGAATTTGCAGGTGAACCCGCCATGGCTGAAGAGGCTGAGCGACCTGAAGTTGACTTGGTCGGGAAGGATGACGTTGAAATCCCAGGGGTTTCAACTCAGCCTGGGCCTTCTTCAGTTTATGAGAGAACGGTTGAGATGCAACAGCCTGGGTCCCCAGCGTATTGATGCCCACTTCACGGGTTGTTGATCCCAGCCCTACTACTGGGGTACTCAGTAGTAAGGTCTCGATTACTGAGCCTACCTGTGTTGAACTGTCAACTTCATCGTCCGAAGAACTTGGGTATTATTCTGGCGAAGAAGTTGATTTCGGCGACGAACCCGCTCTTCCTGATATGAGCAAATTTTCGCATATTTCAGAAGAAGAGATACAAGGATGTGACCCTGTGACGGCTTCACCGATAGCAATAATTGCTGCTACCGAAGGTGCTTTCCTTGTTTTTATGAATCGTCTACTTCTCAAGTTAGGGAAGGGTTCTGACTTTTACTTTTGATTTTCAGGGCTGGCTGTCGACAGTGAAGCCACCACCTCCTCTCATATCGAAGAGATGATTCAAGAGCTTGCTCAGCAAGAGGGCCCTGAGGTTCCTATTACCGGGATGCCTCAAGAAAGTGCAACCGTCAGGGTCGGGGAGGCCTCAACCCCACACGACTTGCCCAGGAATTCGCCATCTTCAGATCCTCAACTTGGTAAGAGAATACTGGCGTATTGAATATTCTCCTTTTTATTGTCATTACTGACGTTTTAGTGGTTTGCAGAGAGTGCTGGGGTAGCTCAAGTAGAGAATCATGCGGCAAGTATTGACGCAGAAGGTAGTACTGTTCAAACCTCGACCGGGGAACCCGATGTCGCAAGGTTTGCTGTTGCTCCTGTCGCAGTGGAGGCCGCTACGACAATAACCGTCCCGGAAGTATCGATGACTACTTCAGCACCTGACGAACCTATCGTCGGCCTCACTCTTGTGCAAGATGAACTGACTCCCGTCTCTCGCCCTGTCATGGAAAGGGGGTCCGGAGTACATCAGCAGAGCTCTCTCTAGTTAATGACATGGTGGAAGAGCTAGCACGTCAAATGGTGCAGCAATTTTTTACTTCCATGAGATCTTGTATTGACCTCATCCTTTCTGGGGGCAGCTCTTTCGAGTTTGCCCGAATGCTTCTCGAAAATCAGATCGAGAATATTGGTCATACTGGGAGTCCTTCGCAGGCTAGGGCATGCCTGATGCTGGTGGTGCAGCTGGGGACCCACCTGAAGGAGCTCAAGACTCTGGAGAATGCTGGTTCAGTAGATGAGGCCCGGATAACTCTGGGTAAGCTTCTTATCGCTCAAGAACATGAGCGAAAGGAGATGGAGGAACAAATAGCTGAAGAGGCCCGCCATCTTCAGCATTTCCAGGCTGACCACCAAAGGCTGATTGGCGACTCCAAGGAATCTGAAATCGTTATACAGAGTGCAGAGCAGGTTATTGTCACTGCCCGAGCTACTATCGCCAGGGCACAAGCCTTGATTGAGACCAATGAGCGGAAGCTGGTCGCTGCTAGAAAAAGGCTGGAGGAGCTGGAAACTGCCAAGGCAGAGGTTGAAGAAAACCTCTATGCTCATTTTTCCAGATTGGAGTCTCTTTAAGCGCAACTAGCTACGAAGAGATTTTTGTCTAAAGAGGAGCTGCGGGTCCAAGCTTTGGTGGAGGCTGAAAAGGCACGCCAGCACGAGATGCATCATCTCCGGGAATAAATCCGTTCTTTGGTGAAGCAAGATTATTAGCCTTCTCCTTTTTGTATGGTTCACCCTTTTTTTTTAGCACTCTATTTGTCAAGAGTGTCTGTATTACTTTTACCATTTTTGAATCAAATAATAAAAGTCTTCGAAATTTTGCTCTATCTTCATCTTTTCAAGTCCTTTACTTGCTGTGGATGAACGTAGTCTTTGACTGTTTGTAAAATGTAGTCTTTGGTCGATCATGAATAATAAACTCAGGCTGAACTGAGTTCTTAAGCAAGACGCGGCTTTCATTCATAGTGGAGACGCGATTCTAAGAGACACGACTTTGACTCATTAATGAAGACGCCATTCAGGCTTATCAAGGAAGACGCACGAGTCTTAAAGACAAAAGGCGTTATTCTGAGACGCAAATTTGCGTTCTTCAATAAAGGGGACGCGACCTTCATATTTATGAAAGGACGAAGTGGAGGTGCGATCTTAGGCTCCTCAAAAACTGATACATGGATCCCAGATAATTGATGGGGACGCGGCACTGGCTTAATAAAGACGCGTCTCTGGACCCTTGATAAGGTGCAAACTCAGGATGTATTGAGTTTATGATGAAGACACGACTGTCATCTCGCAATGGAGACGCAGTTCTGGGCTCCTCGTGAATGACATAGGCCTTCTCTGTTGAGGACGCAAGCTTCAGAATGCAGCTTTCAAGTTAATGCGGATTCAGGATCCAATTCGCTGAGGAGACGCGGCTCTGAATCACTCTCAGAAACGCGATCGCGGGTCTCTTAGCAGAAATAAAAAGAACGCAGCCTTCGGGTTTATGAAGGGACGCGGGTTTCAGGAAGCGACCTTTGAATATGCGCTTGATGCAACCTCCCAAGTGTCATATACAACCCTTCTTAAAGATCTGGTTGGACCTTTAAATGCCAAGTCGGTGTTGACGATTGGGGACTCGTGTCCTCCGACGTTTCGTGAAACGGCAATCTACGCGTCAGCTCTTCATTGGGCTTTAACGTTAATATCTTTAAATACCAAGGCGGCGTTGACGATTCAGGACTCGCGTCCTTGACGTTTCCCGAAACGGCAATCCACGCGTCAGCTCTTTATTGGGCTTCGACGTTCGTGTGGGAATTAAAGCCGATGGCTCTGATTTTTACGCCATTAATTACAGGCCTTATGGGTTGCCTATAAATAGGCCTCGCCCCCTTAACAGTCCATTGCTTAGACTGTTTCCCCTTAAGAGCAGGCTCTCTAAGGGACTTCATCTTGACTTAATCTTCTTCTTCAATGGGATGTACCCCCATGGACAGCGAAGACCCAAAGCTTTCATGCTTTTCTTTAATCTTTCCTGAAGATTATCACTGTCAAGTGATTTCAAGATCAAAAAGCGTCCCTCGAGCACCTTTTATACCCGCGCCCTGATGCAGAAAGTTCAACCTCTAGCGGGTTCTTCTGCGGGTAGGAATTAATTGTCACCATGAAATACTCAGCCCCACTGAGTTTCAATTTTGCTGTCCCTTGAAGAGATTCACTATCTTAACCTTCTCTTGAAGCCTGATTGGTGCGCCCATTATTTGGAAGTCGCGCCTTTTAGACTTCTTGATGAAGCGCGAGTTGATTGAGTCTGAACACTAACTTAAAGTCCTTTGGACGCAAGTGTGATGAACACTGTATCTGGACTGTGAGACACGAGCTTTGCATATAGAGCTCGCGTTTGAGGTTGTTGACCTCAAAGAACTTTAATTCTGGTTAAGGGCTTCAGACTTGGAAGTAACAACCCTTGTTTCTCGAACAAGGATGTGGCAACTTTTGCGTCTGGTTCCTTTTGCGTCAACTATTTTGGACGCGGGTCTAAAACTAGACCGCGTTCAGCTCTGTGTGTATCTAAAATCCACAGTTTCAATCGCTTCTGTTTCTGTTGCAACAGGATTTTGACTTTCTGCGCGGGTCATCCCTGCGTCTGAAGTTTACAGCTATAGCTACGTCTGTTCATCAATCTTTCTGTTTTAGAATTCTAACCTTCTGATTTTTACTTCTCACAGGTAGCCTCAATCATCCTTTCGCATATTCGCAGGGCCCTTGGGAGAATATATCGGTCAGCGGACTTGTTCGATGGTCGACCATTGGAGGAGAAGTCACGGCTCCTGTTTATGGGAGACGAGGATTTGCGCGACGGATGACATCCGTCAAGACCTCATTGGACATGATGCACCGGCCATGCCCCCGGGTTCACCATGGTCACAGTGGGTATGGTGGCGGGTATGGTCCTCTTGCAGGTCACGGGAAAGAGGACGTCACCTTAAGGTCTCGAATCCTCCCTTCACCAATCTTACCCCAGAAGTGACATCGATGAAAAGTCCATGTTCATTGGATGACTTTCTAGTGGTAGAGATGTTCATCAACGAAGGATCATGGCCTACACCAGTTGGTCTGGTGGAATCAGAAGGTTCTGCTGCATTTCGACCTCAAGAAACACCATTGTTCTTGGTCAACGATGGACTCCTTTGATGTTTACGTCATGCATTATGATGTAATTAGCATCCGATCGTTACAATAGTGCTCAGCCCTTCTTTGGCGCTCTTCCAAACATCTTGTATTTGGAGTGGTAAGAATGCTTCAGGGAGTGAGTGCAACCTTTTACTGAGAGAGGGACTTCTTTGTACTCCTGTATTGTAACACTCAATCTTATTGTATAAGAGAGTGTTTTGTATCACTTTCATGTATAAATAAAAGCGACACTTTTTTCCTTGTCTTCTTCTATTGTCTTGAATTCCTTTTTTGTATTGAAAATCAGATGAATAGAAGTAAATTATCTTTGACTTGTTAAAAATACGATAATAATCTTAACGAGTCAAAGTTTGTAGAAAGATCCTATTTCAGGAATTCAACAATGCTATCAGAGATGTGATATTAACTTGACAGAATGAGATAATTCTTGTGGACCTGCCAATCTATAAATGAGAATGACAAGTGGAATTGTACCCCCAGGGAGGATGAGTTTTCATCAGAGGTTTAGAATTAACTTGACTAAGACCCAGCTAGGGATTTAATGAAAACACTGTTAATGGTGTAATGATAACCTAACAATGTTTTTGAGTGGACTTGTTATTATGTTGACGAGAATAAAAAGTGAAACTAGACTCGCGGGGAATCTACGAGGACTTTTTCCGTTAGAGGTGTAATATTAACTTAACGGGTTGAATATAGTCTTGTCAGAAGTGTGATGTTAACTTGACAAGGGTGTGAGTCAGAGGTGTAAGATTAACTTAACTCAAGAGTGTTTCAGCTTCATTTGGGAAAACTGAAAGTGTCACTGTCATAGGTGTAATATTTAACTTGGCAGTGAGGGTAATGCTAGAGGTGTAATTTTGAACTTGGCATTGTTCAACTCGACTTTGACAAGGAAGTCCGAGGGAAAGTCATGGCCATAGGTGTGTTGTTGAACTTAGCAATGACCTGGATGCTAGAGGTGTAATGTTAAACTTAGCATCGCTCATTTCAGCTTCGATACGGAAGTCTAAGGGAAAATGACTGTCAGAGGTTTAGTATTGAACTTGGCAGCAATTTAATAACTGTTAGAAGTGTAATGTGAAACTTAACAGTAATTTGTCAGAGGTGTGGTATTAACTTGACAGAAATTGGCTCAAGATATGAGCAATTTGAGGACCTGCCTTTCTACTGATGAGAAGTGACAAGTAGAATTTAAAATGTCAGAGGTGTAATGTTAAACTTGACAGTGATTGATTTGTGATATAAGCAATTTTGCAGACTTATCATTCTATTGATGAGAGTTGACAAGTGAAGTTGGAAGTGTCAGAGGTGTAGTGTTAACTTGACAAATGTGAAGGCTTGCTACTCCATATAGAATTGAGACAAGTAAGGTTTGTACTTACTAGGGAGTATTGAGATTTTTCATTACTAGAGGTATAATGTTAATGTAGCAATGACTGTATTTTGTAGACCTACCATTCTGTGTATGAGAATTGGTAAGAGATTTTGGAGGAGAGAGTGGAACCAAGTCCACTTAGGATTTTTAGCAAACCCTCAGCTATCAACGGATTTAGTGTGCCTTTACCAACTACCGTTTGAGTTGGGCTAGCCATGCTATTCCCCTCAGCATGATGAGTTGTCGAAAACTTATGTTGGGCTTAGAAGCCAACATTTTCCTCTGTCCTTAGCCGCCGGAGGCGTCGGACGTTAATGAAGGTAGAAATACAACCCAAGTTTTGCCTTTTGTTTCTTTCTCAATATGTACATCATACATCACGGTGCAGTCAGTGCTCAATTAGCTTGTCACTGGTCTATCGTGATGTAACCTAGTAAAGTAAAGAAGCTTTTCTTGGATCTGGAGTTTTGATTAGAGGTGTAATTTAACTTGATCAGAGGAAAAGTACTATTCAAGGAAAGTACTTCTTCAAGAATCTGCCATTGATCGGCATCATGAGTGTATCACCATTTGAAGTTACAAGGCGATATGCTCCATTTGAGTAGACTGACTCTACTACAAATGGTCCTTCCCATTTGGGCTGGAATTTTCCTTTTGTCTTATGTGTCATCACCATAGGTCTCCTGACGGCTAAGACAAGGTCACCTTTCTTGAAAGTTCGCGCCTTAACTTTCTTGTTGAAGGCTCTGGTAATCTGGGGTTGGTAGAGCTCGATCTGTTGTTGGGCCTGCAGACGTTTATCATCTAAGGCTTCCAATTCTTGGAGTCGCAGTCGATGCTTCTCCTCCTTTGTCATCTCTGCTGTCAAGGCGACGCGTAAAGATGGAATTTGGATTTCTAGTGGAAGCACGGCTTCACACCCACATACCAAAGAAAATGGCGTAGCTTTAGTTGGGGTTCGAACAGTTATGCGATAGGCCCATAAGCATTGACCTAACTTGTCGTCCCAGTCACGCTGACTTTTCGAGACGAATTTCTTGAGAAGCTTGCCAATGGTCTTGTTGAAAGCTTCTGCGAGACCATTAGCGGCGGGATAGTTTGCCGTTGAGGACACACTCTGGATTCTGAACTTAGTGCAGAACCTCTGGAAAGCCTGACTGACGAACTGGGGTCCATTGTCATGCACAATTTGCCGAGGTACACCAAAACGGTAGATGACGTGATGTTTAACGAATTTGATCACATCAGATGACTTGACCTCCTTCAAAGGAATGGCTTCAGCCCATTTAGAGAAGTAATCAGTTATGGCTAAAATGAACCGATGTCCTTTTGATGATGGTGGGCTGATAGGGCCAACTACGTCCATGCCCCACATCTCAAATGGCCAGGTAGAAGTTGTAGAGTGGAGATATCCTGGTGCTTGATGAATGAAATCACCATGCACTTGGCAGGCGTGACATCTTTTGGCAAAGTGATGACGTTAGGGATCATCTTAGGCCAATAATATCCCAACCTTTGGAGTCGATTCCCAAGTTTTGGGCCAGGTTGATGGGCTCCACACATGCCGTCATGGGCCTCTTTCAATACCTCCTGTGCCTCTTTTTGCGATAGGCAGCGAAGCAAGATCCCGTCATGCGATCGACGATACAATGTTCGTGTGATCGCATTATAGTAGAATTTGGGGGCTTTTCTTCTAATGGCAGCCGCTTCTTTGGTATCATCAGGCAGGATGCCGTACAAGACATAATCAATGTAAGGGAATCGCCAGTCTCTGGGCTCTGGGCTGGTTGACGACTCAAGAGCTTCTTTGACTTGACAGTTCCCTATCGGCTTCTGGTAATCTTCAGAGACGATTCTTGGGCAATACAGGTCGTGGCGGTGGACAAGTATTTTCTCTACTACTCCAGCTGGAAGGGCTAAAGAGGCAGCGAGAGACGCTAGTGCATCTGCATGCGCATTTTGCCGGCGGGGTACATGGTCGATGAAAAAGTTTACGAACCTCTCAGCCATCTGGACAGTTGCATTGTAATAGGGTACTAGATCTTCATTTCTGACTTCGTACTCCCCGCGAACTTGGTTGATGATAAGCTTAGAGTCACTATGCCTCGAGATTTTTAACGCCAATCTCATCGGCGAGTTGCATTCCAATCAAAAGGGCATTGTACTCCGCTACATTGTTGGAACAAGGCTTGGTTAATGAGACAGCTCAGGGAATCACATAGTTCTGTGGGAAGATGAGTACTACTCCCACTCCTGCTATGATATGTCCTTTCGGACTGGTTCTCAATGCACCATCGAAGAAAAGTTGCCACATTTGTCTTTCAAAAGATGTCTGGGTTAGGCATACTTCAGCGACCTCGTCTGGGAGATCGTCGTAAAGTTCGGTTGCCCTCGGATTTGGATGCTCAGCCAGGAAATCCGCCACTGCTTGTCCCTTCACGGCTTTTTGTGGTAAAAAGCGCATTTCATATTGGGATAGCAGTATGGCCCATTTTGCCAATTGGCCGTTTAACGACGATGGCTTTGTCATGAGCAACCTCAAAGGGTTAACCTTTGATATGACGTTTATAGTCTGGCCTACCAAATAGTGTCGCATTTTCTGAATAGCAAACACCAATGCCAAACATTCCTTCTCGATCGGGTTGTATCGATGTTCGGCCCCGATCATGGTTCTACTCATATAATTGATTGCTTGTTCACGTCCTTGATCATTGTTCTGGGCTAGTAAAGCTCCTAAGGAGTGATCCATTGCTCGGACGTATATCAGGAAAGGTTTTTCGGACACCGGAGCTGTAAGGACTGGTGGTTGTATGAGGTACTGTTTAATTTCCTCAAACGCTTGTTGGCAAGCATTGTCCCAAATAAACGAGACACCCTTTTTCATTAATTTGGTAAAGGGTTGACATCTTTCAGAAAGATTTAAGATGAACCTTCGAATGTATGCCAATTATCCTTGCAATCTCCTGAGTTCTCTGAGATTCTGTGGAGGTTGCCTCTCCTGAATGGCACGAACCTTTTCCGGGTCCAAATGAATCCTATGGAAGTTACGACAAACCCTAGGAATTTGCCACTGGCCACCCCAGGAAGGATTTGGTGGGGTTCATCTTCAACTGATGGGTCTGCATGATGTCAAAGATAGCCTTTAAATCGGCTATGTGATCACCTTTGGCGTGGCTTTTTACTGCAATGTCGTCAACATAGCATTCCACCGTTTTGCGCATGTGTTCGTGAAAAATGGCTTTCATGGCCCTCTGATATGCCGCCCCCGCATTCTTTAGTCCGAAGGGCATGACGGTGTAGCAGTATACCCCCAGTGGTGTCCTAAAAGAGGTATGATTTTCATCATCAGGATACATTTTGATTTGGTTATACCCTGAGAATCCATCCATGAAGGACATTCGCTCGAATCTACACGTATTGTCAATCATGACATCCGTGATTGGAAGTGGGAATTCGTCCTTGGGACAGGCCTTGTTTAGATCGCGAAAATCAATGCAGATTCGGATCTTTCCGTTCTTTTTAGCAACGTGGACGATATTAGCTACCCAATCAGGATGTTGTTCTTCCCTGATGAAGCCAGAGTCTATAAGTTTTTTGACTTCTGACTGAATTGCCTCCATTACTTCTGGACGGAACCGTCGCTGCTGTTGTTTGACAGGCTTTACGTCCGAATTAATGTTGAGGCGATGCATAGCCACTCGAGGATCAAGTCCAGGCATGTCCTTGTAATTCCAAGCAAAAACATCTATATATTCTCGCACAAGAGATATTAAATCTTTTTTCTCGGAGGGTGATAGGCTTTCGCTTATAAAGATGGGCTTAGGATTAGCCTCATCTCCTAGATTAATCTGAGCAACCTTATCCTCCGTGGGTGGCTCACGCTGTTCAAAGCGAGTATACCAAAGAGCATTTAAGTGTTTGATCCAAGGATCTGTATCAGATTGGATCATTTCTTCATCTCTGTCTTCCAAGTGGCTGGTTGAAACCATATTCACTGAAAGTTCTCTGCAGATGTTGCGGACACTAACATCTGACTCCCACGATGACGTGCCCGATGAGTAATTATGGCATAATGACTCTTCGGATTCACAAGCTGATGGGATCGGAGTTGACACATAGCCCAACCCCCTGCGAGTTCGATGATAATAATCAGGGGTTTTCCCTTTTGGGACAAAAGATCGGAGTAGTGTTCTCCTTCCTTTGCCGAAATTCAACCTTGGACCGTTTGTCAGATCATACCCCATGCTTTCCATCATTCTGAGTGTATTTGGGTCATAATGACCGAACTGAGGGGGTTCCTTCTCGCTTTCTGATTCTTCACGGGACATCAGTTCAGATTTAATTCGTCCGAAGAGAATTGGTTTTTGGCCTTTCCGTCTTATGGGAACCATGAATACTGATTCTTGTACATCACCGGCATCTTGGTACGTTTTGAAGGATGACTTCACTGGTACATGTAATGATGTCAAAGCATCCATTACCGACCAGGCGTCATCATCCACTTCAGTACTAGTGTCTGACGACACTGAATCAGAAGCGAACACAGAAAAATAAGCCAAATCTAATTCTTCATTAATATACCATCCGCCTACATCATTGGCGGTATTATCAACATCGAGCTTATCAATGCTCGTTACAAGTAGATCTAGTTCCCACATGCACTCTTCTTTTCCGGCTCGGTGTCGGCTTCATTACCAGAGTCTAGCTCTTTGGTTGTGGGTTCTCGTTTGTTTCCATAGAGTCGTGGTGCAGGAGAGAGTCTGTGAAATAGTTCTCGACTCCCTTGAACGGATGCCTTTCGGCAATCAACTTTCGTACCTTTCCGCTCCCGTCAATATATTTCATGACTTGGTGGAGGGTGGAGGGAACGATAGAATTACGATGAATCCATGGTCGTCCCAGCAGCAAATTGTAGGAGGTGTCGGCATCGATCACGTAGCATATCACTTCCGACTTTAAGTCCCCAATTTGGCATTTAAGCTTGATCTTCCCCATTGGACGGGTACCATTGGCATTGAACCCATAAATGGTAGTCTGGGTGGCGCTCAACCGGTGGGTAGGAACCCCTAAATGTTGCATGACCCGGCGAGGCATAATGCTCAATGCAGACCCTAGATCTACCTGAATGCGGCTTACTTCAGATGATCCGATGTACCCTGTGAAGTATAGGGGTCGATCATGTTTCCCTTTAACCTGCATATCATCTGCCGTGAAGGTGATGCAGGGAGCATTTTAGGAGGCATAGAGGCAATCTTTTACCTCTTCCTCTTGTGGTCCAACGGTACCTGGGTCAAGAAAACCTCAGCATTAGCTAGAGCCTCTCTTAAAGCTTCTCTGGATGACTTCGATAGCCTCAGGAGCTCGTAAAGAGTGATTCAGGATGGGATATTGGCCAGTTGAGTCAGGACATCAAAGCGGTAAGGTGTTGTGGATCCTTCCGCGATGTCTTTTGAGAGAGCTTTGGAAAATCGAAGCTCTTTCTGTCTCTCTACGGGTTGTTTCGTGGAGGGCTTGGCTGACTCTGTAGCGGGTTTGGAGGAGTTGGCACCATTTCGTCATACTTTTTCAAATATGACTGACCCGAACGAGTTTTCGCCACAAGTTGGTTGGGTTCTGCAGTAAGAACTATTGTTTCCTCTTCTGAATCAGTCAGTGAGGGAACATCAGTTTTCGCTTCTCGGGATGAAGCGCACACCACATTACAGGATGAAGCTTTCGCTTTGCCTTTGGACCTTCTGCTGGTAACAGTGGTCCATTGCTGGCCGTCCACAAGGTGGGGATGAACCCACATAACTTCTCCCTGAGGTGTGGGAACAGGTACAAGACCCTTCTCTTGCTGATGGTGAGGGTCTATGTTGATCATTCTTAGCTCCCTCTTGGGATGAGGACTACTCCAGAGGGTGTTGGAGGTTGTCTTCCAAACTGAAGGAATGATGTCATATTGGCCGTCATTTTTTTCTGCTCTGGACGGAGTTTTAGTACCTCTGCGTCAATCAAAGCCTGAACGGTGTCTTTAAAGACATAACAGCTCTTGGTGGGGTGTCCCAGCATCCTATAGTTGGGATTATCGGTTTTACCGACTTCTTCAGGCCGTCTAGCTTCAGGAAGCTTCAGTCTGTTGCTCTTGTTAAGTAACTTGAACAGTGAGTCAACATGTTCGTCCTTGAAGGAATACTGCTTGCTGGCGCGCGACTGACTTGAAGAGCCACTTCCCTTGACCGGTTGAGGTTTGACGGGGGATTTGGTCTCTGTCGCCAAGTTATCCTTCCTTTTTGTTTGGAGGGATGCGTCTGGCGCACGCCTTATCGACCTTTCAGGTCTGGGTTTGTTTTTTTCTGCCCTAACCCGGGCGACAATTTCTTCAGCCTGTTCACCTTGCTGGACCAATTGTTTTCAGGTGCGGCTTTCAACAACTCCTATTTGGGCGAGGAACAAAGTTTGTAGATTGTGGCGGCATGTTTCCACCAAGGTGACCTGGGTCATACCGCTTGGACATCGGAGTGCTACATTCCAAAATCTTTCTACAAATGATTTGACGGACTCCTCCTTTCGCTGCTTTGTAGCCAAAAGAGTAGGCATTGTGACCTCTGAGTCGTCTTCAAAGAAGCGTGTCAGAAATAGCTTCTCCAAATCGTCCCAATTTTTAATGGAGCCTTCCGGGAGCTTCATGAACCATTCAAAGGCGAGCCCTTTTAGGGTGCTGATGAACAAACGTGCCAGGATGGCATCGTTATCTACCACATTCCCTATCTGAGACTTAAAGTAGTAGATATGTTGGTTCGGTGACCTTTTGCCGTCAAATGCTTGGAGGGTCAGAGCTTTGAACTTGGGAGGGTATGGAACAAGGTCCCACTCAGCCGGATATGGCCGAACCACTCCTGCTTCTTGAAGGCCTTTCCTATTAGTAAGGGCCTCAAGACGTTGCTCTAATTGATTCATTCTTTTAGAATGAACCCTTCCCTGGTCTCGGTCGTCTTTTTCCTGAGATGAGGATTTAGACGAGCCAGAAGTAGATTGCTCTTTCACCTCAATATGTACAGAAGATGAGCTTTCTCCCTCTTTACGTTTGCCTTTAGACTTTTTAGAGGAGGCTTTGTCGGTTGACTTCCTCTTGTCTTCAAGCAATTGTGCCAGCATCTGCTTGAGGGAATCGATAGATTCTTATTGAGCACGAATCATCTCGAATTATTCCTTCTGGACCTGGGCTTGCTGCTCCAAGCGCCTGGCTGTCTCCTCAGGAGTATTTATCATGTATATAAAGGCCTCCTTCTCTATGGAAGAGTTCGAAGCCTGTGACTCTGCAATAGCGGAATGCGGGTCATTTACTTCAATACCCCGAGCCAGGGCACTGTAATTGATCGGGGGAATTACCCCAGTCTGAGTACGAATATGCTGGTACACTCCTTCCGGTTCTGTGTCAGACTCGTCGGAGCTGACCACAGGTTGCTTTCCCCTACTCCTGTTTGTCATGTTTGCAGTGAGTTCAGGGTATTCAGTGTCAGAGAAAGTCCTCCTCATGTGGGAGCGATTTCTTTTAGCTGATCGGGGAGTTAGAGTCAGCTGTCTAAATTTAGACTGCTGGCTTGCACGTGAACTGCAATGGCACTCAGAGAGCATTGTGATAAGCCGTTCGCAGCAACACGATGGAGTGATCCGACTAGCACTTCTCTTCCTTGTCAAATAATCCCTTAGATCCGCGGGAGGGGGATCAAAGAGATTAGCCTCGGATTGTCGAGGGCTTTTCAACTTGCGAGAGTTCTCCTTGCTTCGCACAGCTGAGACACAGGATTCTGAGACGCGGGGCTCATGAACCCAGCCTTGCGTCGCGGCCCCGGAACGCGAGTCTGGCGTCTCTGCTAAGAAGAGACGCGGCTCTCGTGTTGCCGATTATCGCATCTGGACAAAGATGCTTGAGAAATGCAGGGCTGCTAGGTCCTGCGTATAGAGACGCGCGTCTCGTGTCTTTGACAAAGAGCACGAACTTCGCGTTGGCATTTGGGAAGCGGTGCTTCAGAAACGCAAGCTTGGTGAATCTCACGTTTAGGTTGCCAAATGCGGACTTCACGTGTCTGATACGGTACAGAAGAGACGCCGGTCTGAACTTCATGTCCTATCTCTGTTGGACAAACAGTTGTTCCAACTTATAGTTGACGCGCACGCCGCCTCTGTCACCGCTCAGCATTCCGGTTACGTCGTGTGGGTTGAAGGGAACCCCCGGTAACCTGGCGCTGAGGAAGGGGATGAACAGGCTGAACGTCAGGGATGTTAACCATGCGGGCCTCCTGAGAGGCGTTGGTGCCGGCGTTACGCATGATGCGATTAGTCACTACATCCTTCTCACCAGTCGCGTCTGGGAGAATCTCAGAGCGAGCTTGAGAGCAAGTCCCCAAAGAGACTTTTCGGTAGACCTTTGCCTTCGGGCTCTTGGAGCCAGAAGAGAGAAACTCTTCATACTTCGCCTGGTCGAATTCTACAACAAGTGATTCGACTGTTTTTCCATACAGGTGACGTCACCTTGCGCCACAACTTGCTTGTCAGTAGAGAAAGTAGTCCCCAGCGGAGTCGCCATCTCTTATTTGGTGGGAGAAAGTTCCTTTGTAAAATTTTCTTGAATCAAATGAAAGATTACAGCGGATTAACACTCTGACTACAAGGGAGGGGAGATGTTTAGACTTGAATCTCCCCTTTGTTTAATGCTGGGTTCTTGATGTGGCGGTGGAAAGTGAATCTTGTTTTCCGTTGACCGGGTGAACGTCTGGACCTCTTGGGAATCCTCTCTTTGGATGGCAGATGGAGTAACACAGCTCCTGTCGACCAGGAATCTCAAAGAGATTGCAGGCAAAGATTGACTTATACGCAGCAAGTTGCTTGAAGAGTTGAACTCTCTTTCTTTTCGGTGGAAGTCTCGGGGCTTCTACAGCTCACAAGTGAAATTCTTCTCCAAGAGTTATCTGATCAACCCACCCCTTCTCCATAGCAAACAGGGCTATTTATAGAGGTTTCAGGGGTGAACGTGCCCCTAAAAATACTCCATAATGGGGTTAACTTCCTCATTATGTGGGCAGTAATTGACCCAATAACGAGGGCAGTTATAACTGAGACGCGAGTTTTGATCCTCGCGTCTTGGTGATGCAGTGATGCTGAGACGCGGGTTTCGACCCTCGTGTCATGATGCTGCAGTGATGCTGAGACGCGGGTTTCGACCCTCGCGCCTTGGTGCTGTAGAGATGCTGAGACGCGGGTTTTGACCCTCTTGCCTTGATGCTGCAGTGATGCTGAGACGCGAGTTTCGACCCTCGCGTCTTGGTGCTGCAGTGATGGCTATGATTAGCCCTGCGTCTGGAGTTTTGACTCTGCTTTTGATGACTTGTCTTTAGTGATTTTTAGACAGCCTACAAGTACTAATTCCCAAAGACTCAAGAAAGTGTGGGTACCAAAATCTACCCCTATTTTATTTGATGTAGGTGTGAGCTCTCATACGACGTGAGAGTATCAGTGTCTTGATGGTGGATTCTTTCCGAGCTCAATGAACACATTTTGGGTGCATTACTTTCAAGGATGTTTAGGTAGAACAACAACCATGGTTTGGAGACCTAAAAAATAGTTCATATAGTTTGGTAACTATCTCTAACTCCTTATTTTATTTTACATGCTTTTATATTGATGTTTGTAACATGTCATGTTTTTCATATTCATTATGTTACATGCAATGTTTATTAAGCTTATGATATACATGTATAGTATTTGAGATACACCCATGTTCATATGGATCATACTTGTTTGTGTACTCAATTATTGTTTAGCTATTATGTATATCCTAGTGATAATAATATTTGCATTTACTCTAATGCTCATTTGTTTATGTTTTTGTACTTCATGTTTTGATTACTTATTTAGATGTAAATTCCATTAAAACATGTGTTTATACTTGTACAAGTAGTGAGCTACACTAGTTATTATTTGTTTGTGCTTTATTACTCATTTGTACTCATTAGATGTACTTGTATAATCTTGTTTTGATGATTCTTATATCTTTACTTGTTTTCCCTATTTTTGTACATATTTTCGTATTTTGCTTCATGTATATGGTAATTTTGTCCAAAACTATAGTTATACATGTCTATCCTAGAGTCACTTGCCTTTATGCAATATTTCTTATGGACTCGTTTATGTTTGGGATATGTATGTATACTTTAGTTTCGACAAAACATACATATACTGTGAAGCATATTTTGTTTGATAAAAATAGGATTTCTCAAGTTTGATGATTCATGTTTTTGAGTAAGGAATTTCATGTGAGCTTTATTGATTTATTTTCACATATATGGTCCTTAAATAAACTTGTACACTCTATATATCTTTTGTTTACTCATGATTTTCATCCATGAGCCTATATGTGCTTCATAGATTCTTGAGTGTCGATTCTCATGTAATTTTCATCTATTATGAAATATATATTTATTTTATTTCTTGCTTGAACGATTTCGTACTAGTTTCAAAATTATCTTAAACTAGTTTCGTGTTCTTCAATTGGTAGAGTTTTCAAACTATGTTAAAATATTTTCAAATCATATTTTTGAAAACTCCTACCTTAAAGGGCGGTTGGTTAGATGATCATGCCTTGTATGCTCCTAAATGAAAATATCCTTCAAACATGTGCATGATAGAGTGGTAGTTATGAGTTATACACTTGATTTTAATGAAAATTCATTTTTTATACTCAGATTTATTTTCTATATGTATGCATCTTAATTTCAATTGATATTATATTACTCTGATCATACAAACATATAGATGTTTTTTTCTTGTGCTATAAACATATATGCCATATATTTTTAGCACAAATTGATTTCATGCTAAGATTGATTTAGTTCTTAATAATAATTGTTATCTTTACAAGCTTATGCATTATTTTTATTGATATTTCATAAAAGGAGAGAAAAAAAATCTTGTTTTATCTTTCAATTGGTGTCTTACTCCCATTCTTTATGATGAAAATATCTTGTTTTGAAAAATGCTAATATTTTCAATATTGATATCAATAACCTTTAATTGGTATTGTTCACAAAAATTTTATCTTTATTGTAAAATAATTTAGTGTTTACCTAAAAAATTATTGGTTTTTTACTTTCAAGTAGTATCATGTCTTTCTATTGGTATCAATTGGTAAAAAAATTATTTTAATTTCAATTGATAAAAAGATGTTTCACTTTCAATTGGTTTCTTTCAATCGATTATTTTTATTGGTATCAAGATTTTGTTTCAAAATATGTTTATTGGTAATGTTTGTTTTTCTTCACTCCTTTGTTGATGTGTGACAAAAATGGGGAGAAGTGTTTATATAAGCATGTTTTTATTAATTTTTATGCATATATATATATATATATATATATATATATATATATATATATATATATATATATATATATATATGTTTTTATTGATATCTTGAGCTACATTGCATATCTTTATTGTTTTATTTATATGCATGAGTTGAGAAGGGAGCTTCTATGAAGCCTATCCATAATTAATGCAAATATAACCTCATAAGTTTTGTCATCATCAAAAAGGGGGAGATTGTTGGCCCAGAGGTCCTTCACCTTTGTTTTGATGATGCCTTTGTTTTGATGATGACTAACTTATGAATGTTAGTTTGCTAATGATCTTGTGTTTATATAGTTTGAGATAACATGTGGATTTAAGAGCTCGAGCATCAAGATCGAATCTAGCACTTGGATAGAGTCAAGCTCTATGGATCGGGTTTGAATCGAGTCATCTTGAAGATGAAGATCGACAAGAAGACTTGCATCTAGGTTTGTTTAGTTTTTTATTTAGATCTTGTGTATGGATAGTTTAGTCTTGATATGCTCAAGTCCACACACACACATACACAAGTTCAAAAGTCTATTGGTTTCAGTTTAACCATTTTAGATTTCAAGAGTATATCTTTCGTTTTCATGAATAGATAGAATCAAAAGAAGTTTACATGGTTTATATGTATGATGGATTTCATCCATATACATTATTGTTTCATATTACCTAAAAACTTATTCTAATGTATATCTAGTTCACGTGTTTCAAGTTTGTTTTTAACCAAACTTAGTTTTAGATTTAATGTCAAACACATCAATATATCATCTATATGCGTATTGGATTCTATCCATACACACTATGCTTCAAATGAGTTTCAATATCATATTTTTTTATCTATACAAGTTTTGGAGAAAACGTATTTTCATTTCAAAATTAAGTTTTCGAAAAATATAATTTTTGGTTTAAAGCTTAATTTCCATACCTCAAAAATAATTCAAATGGTTTGTAATATATGTTGATTTCTGATCACACATATTTGTACTTCAAATATTTACATGAACCTATTTTTTGAATTTTATGTGATTTTATGGGGATTTATCAAGTAACATTTTCACACCCTAAAGCCAAGTTTTGAGCCTTCTAGAGGTCGACCGATCGGTTGACCAGACCAGAGCTCGGTCGATCGGTCGGTCAACAGACGTGCACAAACGTGCACAAGGCTCGTGCCTATATGGCCGATCGACCGTGCGGTCGACCGACTGGCATTATTTAACTCTTGAGTTGGCCCGGTCGACCAGGCGGTCAACCGATACGCATTTTTACCTTAGGGCTGGTCGACCGGACGGTCGACCGACAGTGCCAAATGGTCGAAAATCTGACCGTTGGCCGGTCGACCGGGCGGTCGACTGATAGCCCATTTTGGGCAGATTTTGACTCTAATGGCTATATTCTCCTTAGCCCTATATAAAGGGGTTTTGGGGGCTGTTTGATTAAGAATTTTCAAGAGAGTTTTGCCAGCTTTCTAGTGCCTTCTTGCTCATTTTCTAAAGTGTTTTAAAATAAGTTTTTGTGCTTCAATTCTCAATCTTTATTAGTTTTCAAAGTGTTGGAAAAATCAAAGAAAAAGAAGGCTTTGAGAAATTGTTTTATGCTTTATTTTTCATATATATCTAGAGTTTTTCCCAAGTATTTTTTCTTGGTGATTTTCTTTTCCAAACACTTAATTTTCTCACACTTGAGCTATCAATTCTATACCTATCTATAGGATCTTGCTTTTATGAGAAATATTTTTTGAGATCCTTTGAATCACCTAGAGTTGTTTGTGATCTTTGTGATCACCAAGTGTAATTTTTTTTTGCTTTGTGCTAGGCTTTGTTCCTTCCTCTTGTGTAGAGGAGAAAGAGAGAGGAGCTGTGTACTCCCCGTTGTAATTGTAATTCCTCGGTGGAGATCTAAGGTCCTGTGTGGACGTAGTGGAAACCCTTCTGTGTGGAGGCGGGGACATAGAGCAGTGGCTCGAACCTTGATACATATCTCGGTGTTTGTGTTTGATCTACTATCACAACTCTATCTTTCTTTATATCTTGCATTGTTATTTATTGTTCATATCATATACATGCTTGGTATTGGTTGTATGCTCACACATGTGTTGAACCAAGAGAGCTTCTAATAGCACCTCAACTCTTAATTTAGAGGAATCTCGAGGAGTAGCTCAGAGCCCTTCACGGGGAATTCGGGCTCACTCTTAGTTACACATAGTGTATTAGCAATTTAGTTTTTAATTTCGCATCATTTGCACTAGATTAGCTTGTACACCTATTTACCCCCTTCTAGGTGTACTTTCACCTACTGACTTAGAAAAGAGTATAAAATTCATGATTCAGTCCCAAAATAATTATATTCAATTCCAAAATGATTCCTTCAATATGTTAGAAGTATAAATGGGTCATTTGGTCATGCAATTAATGTTAGGAATGAGAGAATTCTCCCTACTCAATTTTGACCATTCCCGACTTCCTAGCCATATTGATAGGAACCAAGAATCATGGTGTCTTGGAGACTTTAATCAAGATTCAATTCCATCACAACATATTGAGCTTGACCAATACCAAACCTTGAACAGATTGGCAAGTTTCATTTGAATTTGAATATGAATGTGATCCCGATCTCCAACTCTATAATTCCATTCCAATTTTTGAATCTATGTTGACTCTGATATCCTTAGTCAATGTGGACCCATTTTTTGAGACAACGTTGATTCTTATACCCATAAATTTTGAAATTGAACCACTTATTTTGGAAAGTCACATTCCACTGATGGAAAAAGAACGTGAATTTCAATTGTTTGATTTAGACACAACTCTTGAACCAAAACTGACTTTCGAACTCAAACTTGATTTTTCCGAGTTAGTATTGGTTCCCGAAACTTTCATTTTTGAACCCAAGCCAGCCATTTCTTCGAATCACATTATACTGTTGGACATAGATATAGACCATAATGACTCCGTGATGATTTTCCAAGCTTGGTCATATAAAAGAGATAATTTTTATGTTAGGATCTTTCATGATCCTATTCCATTTGGGGATTGTAAAAATGTAAACAAAAAAGAGGTCATCCAAGGTGTGTTCTTTCATAATCCACCATATTTAGATTGGATAGCAATGCTTGGCCTAATCCGACCACCACCGGAACCACCACATTGAGGTAATATGTTTCCTTCCCTTTCTTCTTTTTCATGCATATATACATTCATTCATATATTGAGGACAATGCATGAGATAGGTGTTTGGGAGGGTTTTAACATAACATAGCTTTTCTTTTAATTATAAAAAAATAAGATTTTCTTTACTTTTAAAACTTATGAAAAGAGAAACAATATTTTGATCTATTTTTTTGTAAGAAATTAAGTTGATTTTAAGGAATAGGCGAATCATAATTAGGATTTATTATATTTGGTTAAAATAAGATTATTTGTTTGATTTCTAGGGTTAGAAAGAAAAAATAGAAAAGAATTTAGTCTTAATTTTTACCTTGATGAAATATGGATACCTTATACAGTTACACACTTAGGGTTCAAAAATAAAGATTCTTATGCCTTATATATATATATATATTTATATATCAAAATTTCTTTGATTAAGCTGGATATTTGCGCCTCATAAAGCATAAGTATTCACGCCTAAAAGTGATCCATATTACAGATAAAATTCTTAAGTTTTGTGGCCTTATTTACACGAGTCCTTAAAAACCTTGGGGTGTTTTCTCACTCAATGACCTAAGACCGTCCGCTTTGGGAGTTACCAACCTAAGGCTCGTTACATGGGCAGATTAGAAAGCCTAATAAAACTAAGGATATTATCACCAAAAAAAATGAAAAAATAATAGATTAGATAAGAAATACAGTTTGACACCTTACCTTGATTGATAACAATTTTTTGAATAGAGACTAACTTTAGGAATGAAAATTTTGTTTTTTCTATAACTTATAGATTACTTGAATTTTGGAAAAATACTTCAAATATTTTCTTATCTTTTCAAAATGCGTTTTCAAAATACTAACACTTTGTTTCTCTTTCTTTTAGATTTTGTGGGTGTAATCCACTGAAAACTCTCACAAGACAAACTCGTCCTCTAGAGGAAATCTTGAGGTTTAAAGAATTGCATGTGCTAAGTGCAATCATGATTCCTACGAAAGTGGATAGTTAATTTAGTTTTACCTTTTTATTTTGCTCGAGGACGAGTAAAAGATAGGTGTGGGGTGTGATTGTACACGTGAATTGCATATTTAGTATCACATGTGTCACATTTTCACATTTATTTTATAATAAAATTCTGCTATTTAATTCATTTTAATGTCTAAAGGTATGCAGGGTAATAATGGAGAAAGAAGAGAAACGGACAAGTTTATCTAATAAATCTGGAGTTTTAAAAGCTCAAGCAAATCAATGAAGGTCAACTCAAATTTAGTAGTTTAGAAGAAATTCTATCCAAACATTGGAGCAAATCAGTGAAGATAACACCAGATAAAATCAGTTAAAATCAGATTTTGAAGATCCATTTGGTTAACATGATCAACGAAGATAATCCCAAATCCAGAAGTCCAGACAAATCTTATCAGAAAACATGAGATAACAGAGAGAGGATATTATCAAATTTTTCCAACTAAATCAGAATTATTTGGATTTATTATCCTTACTTGAGAAATCAATGAACATAATCCCAAATCCTAAAGTACAAAGATGAATTTATTAGTATACAAAGGGATAATAAGGATAAGAATATTGGCGTTGGGCCAGAGCTCATTTCTTTACCACCCTTTGGCACTCCTTTTATCCTATAGATACTGCAATTTCTGAAGGCAAATAGAGACTTTTGCGCAGAGATAGATTCTAGGCTAGGTTTAAGTTCTAGTTTAGTGTAAGTTTTTATTTTTCTTTTCATGTAATTTTTGTTTTAATTTATGTAACTTAGAGGAGAGAAGAGTTTCATTAGAGAATGAGAGTGAAGCCTGTACCGAGAGTGACACCTGTATAAGTTTTATTCTTTTCTTTTATCGTTACTTCATTTAATCTAAAGTTATATTTTTATATTCTTCTTTCTCTTCTACTTTTCTTCTTCTTGGTTTTGATGATGATCCAAGTGAGTCAAATAACATCAGTATTGCCTTGCTTTTGCGAGTGCCACCGATAACTCATGACGATAGATTCCTCCCTATGTTTGTATCATTTCATACTTGCTTGAAAAAGCCTTGATGATGTAATGTGAATGGGTAATTATGTCTTATGGGTTATGCGCTGATCACCTTCACATCAAGGTAAACGTGCCAACGATCTAAGGTAAGTCATCAACCAGAAGAGGTAAGTAAGCATTTTAGTTTTTCCTTTTTTTCATTCATTAGTTTAGAAATACTTCTCAAACCAACAACTCTTTCTTTACTTTTCCTATTTCTTCGTTTAACTTTATTTTTCTTTTCAAAAATCACCATCTTCATCAATCTTTCACTCCTCTCCAATCTAAAAAAGCTTTTTTACTTTTCTTTTCTTTTAAAAACAAAAAAGAACATTTAACCATTTTCAGTAAACTCTAAAAGAAACTTACATAACATTCTTCTATCGTAAGTCCCTCCTTGTGGATCACGACCCGCATAGCCACTTGCTGTAGCGGTAGAATTGAAAAATCTTGCACTTCTGTTCTTCATATTCTAAATTTTTGTATTTTTTTGTACAGGTCTAATCTTAATCACCGACTCCATTTGATGCTGGATCACTTGGAGGAAAGACGTCAACATGCCCAAATCCACATCACAGCCTATCAATAACAAATTTGGGTAGCTCACCACAAGAAGGTGAGGTCCAGGGAATTCCAAATCGGAGACCTGAAATTGAAGCGTATGTCCAGAGCACTCGACAGAAAGATCCTAAAAAACTGGGACCCAACTGAGAAGGTCCCTACATCATCACTGCTCGTGGAGGCAATGGGTCGTACACTGATGTTGTGAATTGGTAAGTGCACCAATCATTTACAAGTAATAAAGTAATGAGTAGAGTATCATTCCCATGAGTATTGATGTCTATTGAGTATCAAACTAATAAGAAAAAATAATTTAAAATAAACTACTAATTGATTTAAAAAATAATAAGAGTACGAGAATAAAAACTTAATGTGTAAAAGATTTAAACCTGAAGAAAAAAATAGAAGAATAGCACAAAGCAACAATATTATATCATCATAATATTTAACCTACATCAAATGCCCTAGCTATGGAGAATTAGTTCATATTAGAAGAGATGCAAAATATGATAAATGTTGGCCCAAAGGCCCATCACTTTAGTTTTGATGATGATTAACTCATGTATTTATAGTACTAATGATCTTGTGTTTATATAGTTTCAGATATTTGATCAAGACTTAGTCAGTGTTTAGCCTCAAAAAAAAAAAAAACATTCAAGTTTTCAAGTTGTTTCAAGAGAGCATAGTTTTCTAGCTTTCTATTTCAAAGTTCTTTCCTTTCCAAAGCTTTTTCAGTTGGTTTTGAAACTTCTAAAATCTCTTAAACTGATTTCTTCTCTTACTTAGCTTCTTGAGTATCACTTCATATTTGACTCTAAAAGAAGTTGTAAGAGAGTGTTTGTGGTCATGCTAGATCACCAAGTGCCTTGTAACTTATTGGCTTTTGAGATACCTCTTGTGTGGAGGTTTGAGTTGTTAGAGTTGGGTACTCTGGTCTTTAGTAGACCAATTTGTAATCCCTTTGGTGTAAGGTTCCTTTGTGGAAGTTTCCTTAGAGGATAGTGAAATCCTTCATAGTGGCGAAGGCGGGGACGTAGAGCAGTGGCTCGAACCTCAGAATAAATTCTCTTGTGTTTGCATTTGATTGTGACTTGCTTTTTATTACTTTGCATTTTTAGATTTGTGATATTGTTTGTCTGGCATTCCATAATAGCTTTCATTCCATATTTTTGCATTTTTGGTCTATACTCATTTCAACAAGGAGGCAATTGAGTACCTCAACTGATTATCTAGAGAAATCAAAGAGGAGAAGTTCTAGAGCCCTTCATAGGGAATTCGGCTTCAATTCTTATTTTGAGTGACAGCTTGCATAACTCATCTTAACAAGTTTTAAAATTGCATTAGCAAAATACCTATTCATCCTCCTCGAGGTGTATTTCAATTGGTATCAGAGCTTGGTGCTCTTGATTTAGGTCTAACAACCTTGAGTTAAAGATCCTATTTTAGCTAATTACAATATTTATACACACACTCATGAATTTCCTTGCCCCTCCCATGTATGATGTTATCAATATTGATATGTGGAAGTATAAGATGAGTATGTATCTTAAAACCCTAGGAATGCATGTTTACCTTGCCACTACCAAGAAATCTTATCTTGGTAATGACAAGTATATAGAGGCCAATGCACAAGCCTTAGTGGCACTTAGGCACACACTTAGTAAAGATTATCTTTCTACTGTTCTCATTGTGATTCCACTTTTACAGTGTGGAACACATTGACCTCTACCGAGCTACAAATGACTAATTATGTGAAGAAGGAACCCTTGGTGGATGAGTCTGACGAAACTTGCTATATGGTCCAAGGATTGACTCACTTGAGGTACATTCATATACTCAACTAGATGATACTGTTAGTTCTTCTTGTGATGATAACATGGATGCACATGCATTAAATATAGAACTATCTATAGTTTGTGAAAACTTGCTTTCAAAGTATAAAATTTTGAAAAACAAGAGTTTTAAATTAAAAAAAATGAAAAATTATTTTCAAAACTAAACATGATTTTACAAGAGAAGGTTGATATTTCAAGTGAAAAAGACTCTTTGAAAATTCTACTTGACCTACCTTAAAAGAAAATGAAATTTTAAAGAATAAAAATGATTGTGATGATATTTTGAAGAATAATGTGATTTTGTCTTCAAAACTCGATTTTGTTTTAAAGGAGAACAATTCTTTGGAAAATAAAGTTGCTTTGATTTCAAAAGACTTGGAATTTGTTTCAAATGAAAATATTTTTTTGAAAAATAATTTGGCTTCTCATTCTTATCATGATTCCATTGTTATACCCTCATTGATAAGAATGCATGCTCCACTTCTTCTTCAACAATTGAAAATGATATTTGCATGTTGAAGAGTAGTGTAGATAGTTTGGGCTCCACTTTGAGCCAATGTGCTATAGATCATAAGAAATTGAAATTCATATTTCGAAAGAAACAAGTTTCACATATTCATGCACACCAATCACGGCATACACATGTTTCTCACGTTCACACACATGACATCTTGTATGCTAGTGTGTACACTTGTACACATTGTGAATGTAAGGGCCATCTTGCAAAATTTTGTTATGATAGAATACATAATCTAAATTTTGCAAACAAGTTTGTTTAGGTTAGGAAAGGTGCTAACCCCATGGGCCCCAAAAGATGGGTACCAAAATCCACCCCTATTGTAGTTGATGTAGGTGTGGTCTCTCACTTGACGTGAGGGTATTGGTGTCTTGATAGTGGATGCGTTTGAGCATAATGGACACTACATTGGATGCATTACCTTCAAGGATGTTTGGTGAGAGGACCACCATAGTTTTGAGACCTTGAGATTAGCCCTATTAGTTTTGGTAACTATCTCTAAACTCCTTATTTTGTTTACATGCTTTTACATGAATGTTTTTAGCATGTATTGGTTTTCATGTTTTTGATTACTTGTTTAGATGTAGTTTTCGTTAAAACTTATATTTATACTTATACAAGTAGTGAGCTATGCTTGGTTATTATGTGCTTCATTACTCATTTGTATTCATTACTTGTACTTGTGTAACCTAGTTCTGATGACTCCTACATTTTAATTTGTACATGTTTTCATAAAAATATGTTTAGCTTCATATATATGTTAATTTTGTCTAAAACTATTCGATATACATGTCTATCCTAGAGTCACTTACTTTTCATGCAAAAAAATTTTTGGACTCATTTATATTTGGGATATACATGTATACTTTTAGTTTTAACAAAACATATATATACCTTGAAGCATATTTAGTTTTGATGATTTCTTACTTTGATAAAAGAAAATTCATATGAGCTTCAATGTCCTATTTCCATGATTTTGTTGGTTACATGATTCTTACACTTTATGTTTGGTGTTTACTCATGATTTTTTAGTTTCATGACCATATTTGTGCTTTATTGCTATTTGAGTGTCGATGATTGTGTGATTTTCATGTTTTCATGAGATACTTATTGTTTCATTCCTTACTTGAAAGATTTCAAACTAATTTAGAAAACTACTTTAAATTAGTTCATTATTCTTCATGTAGTAGTGATTTTCAAGCTATACTAAAATATTTTCAAATCATATTTTTGAAAACCCCTACCTTCTAGGGCGGATGGATGGGCGACCATACCTTGTATACCCTTATTGAATATCTTTTAAACTTGTGCATGAATAGGGTGGTAGGTATGAGCTATACACATGATCTTCATGAAATTTTATTTTTGTATACTCATATGTGTTTCTTATATATGTATGCTTCAAATTTTAATTGGTATTCTCATTTTCATACATACACATATATGATTTGATTGTGCTTGTTTTACAATATTTTACATATTTTTTTAAGCACAAATTATGTTTATATTAAACTTGATTCTATTTCAAATGTTAATTGGTATCTTTACAAGCTTATGCATTGATTTCAATTGGTATTTATTTGGTATCAAAATATACTTCATGTTTCACCTTCAATTAGTATCAAAATCTACTATTGGTATCTTAAAATTTTTTCTCTACAAGTGGCACCAACTTTTATTTTGTCAACTACAATTTTATTTCATTGGTATCACAATTCATTTTGTTGACTTCAAGAGATTTAAAAAAAAATTGTTTTAAAAGTGGTTTCAAATTTGTTGATATGTATTGTTTATATGCAAGGGGAACTTAACATCTCCGTTTATACATTGTATATTATGCTTTATGTGGGTTATGGTCTAGTCATCCCTTCTCTATGTAATGCATGTATGGAAGGAGAGCTAACTTTACACCTCTAGTCTTCATGAATGTAGATCGCATATACATCTTTATTGTTTATTTGTCTTCACCCCTTTGTTGATGAATTAACAAAAAGGGAGAGAAGAATTTAGTGAGTTTATATATGCATGCTTAATATTGGTATTTATGCATATATGTTTTGTTTAATTTATGTGATTTTATTGAATATCTATTTGTTTATTTCTATGCATGAGTTAAGGGGGAGCTTCTATGAAGCTTAACTTTAATCCATACATATATAACTCCATGAGTTTTGTCATCATCAAAAAGGGGGAGATTATTGGCCCAAAGGCCCATCACTCTAGTTTTGATGATGATTAACTCATGTAGTTATAGTACTAATGATCTTATGTTTATATAGTTTCAGATATTTGATCAAGATCTTAGTCGGTGTTTAGCCCAAACAAAAAAAAACATTTAAGTTTTCAAGTTATTTCAAGAGAGAATAGTTTTCTAGCTTTCTATTTCAAAGTTCTTTCCTTTCCAAAGCTTTTTCAAATGGTTTTAAAAACTTCTAAAATCTCTTAAACTGAATTTCTTCTCTCACTTAGCTTCTTAAACATCACTTCATATTCCACTCTATAAGAAGCTATAAGAGAGTGTTTGTGGTCTTGCTAGATCACCAAGTGCCTTTAACCTATTGGCTTTTGAGATACCTATTGTGTGGAGGTTTGCGTTGTTGGAGTTGGGGAATCCGATCTTGAGTAGAACAAGTTATAATCCCTTTGGTGTAAGGCTCCTTTGTAGAAGTTCCCTTAGAGGATAGTGAAATCCTTCATAGTGGTGAAGGCGAGGACATAGAGCAGTGGCTCGAACCTCGGAACAATTTCTCTTGTGTTTGCGTTTGATTGTGTCTTGCTCCTTATTGCTTTGCATTTTTAGATTTGTGATATTGTTTGTCTTGCATTCCATAATAGCTTTCATTCCATCTTTTTGCATTTTCGGTCTATACTCATTTTAACAAGGAGGCAATTGAGCACCTCAACTTATTATCTAGAGGAATCAAAGAGAAGTTCTAGAGCCCTTCATAGGAAATTCGGCTTCAATTCTTATTTTGAGTGTCTGATCGGTAAAAAGCAAGCACAAGAATAAGTAAAAAGAGTGTGGGTTGATATTACTGCTTTTGCGATTCTTCCATAGTAGCGAAGTGGCTATACTGGTCGTATCCACAAGGAGGAAGAGCGATGAAAGCTTGATGCGGCTTCTTTGTTCAAGAAAAGAGAAAGTTCTTTGTTTCAAATAAAGAATTGGAAAATGAAAATAAGTTGTTTCAAGAATTGTTTGAGAATGATTTGGTGGTTTGTAAAGTTAGATTTTCTTAATGGTAAAAACGCATGGCTTACTTTCTACTAATTGCTCCCACTAATCTCTAACTTCTTGAAGACATAGCCTCACGATGGATCATAGGCAAGCATAACCCTTATGCATAGGAACTATTCACGTGGAAATCGAGTGAAAGTTCTTCCTATAACTTATCTTTACACGGTAAAAACTCGGACATTCCTTATCAAGATCCAATCGAAGGTAAGAATAAGGGAAGACACGAGTGCACTAATGGTATCGGCAAAGTTAAAAGGAAAAATCTCTAACTTATAACAACAAGTAAAGTAGACAACCCATAAATCATCAAAAACCCATTAAGAATGAAATATAAGAAAGTAAATACTTGCAGGTAAGTTAGAGTTAGAACCTCGTCTTAAGATGTCATATCTCTCATTTATACAAGGCTTGTTGGACACTATTAAGTCATTTGGGTTATCGATCAAGTTGTTAGAGATTAGTGGGTTAGTAGTTAGTTAGCTAGCAATGAAAGAGTTAGTTAGACATGCTTGAGAAAAGAAACAACAAAAGAAAGGAGGTAAAGAGAAAGGGAGTTACACTACAACAAAAAAGTAAAAGCAAATGGAAAGCATAAGTAAATGGAAAGAAGAAAGAGAAGTAGTTACTTGTATTAGCTTGTCTCCTTTCAAATACAACTTGTACACACTCTCTCTCTTTCATTCTAATGGCTAAAACTAAAACTAGAAGAAGGAAACAAAAACAACTACAATCCTAAAAATAAGATTACAACAACTTGCTCTAACTCTGGATATCTCTCAACTGACGCTCCTAGGGGGTATTTATAGGCACCAGGGAAAGGGGGCCAGGGGGACGACCCCTGGCCCGAGCCCACGCGCGCCCGTATGCCGCGAAAATGCGGTCTGCCAGGGCGGCGTGCGCTTGGCTTCAGGCAGCGCGTCGCCCTTTCTGTCTCCTATCATATAGGTTTGCTGGATTCGTGATTTGATGCCCTGTGCTGACAAAATCTCCTCCCTAAAGTTAATGGCTACTTGGTAGGCCTTTAATCACCCATTAAATGATGGTTTAGGGTCTTCTTCTTCATTTGCACACCATGGACCTAGATTGAAGCAAGCAAAGCTTTATTAGCAGATTTTTACATCAAATAAATATGAGAATGTGATGAAAATTATGCAAAATTAGAGACTAATCACAACTCCACACTTATCTTTTTGCTCGTCCTGAGCAAAACAAAAAATAAGAAAATTATTACACCCTTTCGCAGGTAACACGATTGCATTGAGCATATGCAACAAGCCTTTAAACCTTTAGGTTTCCCCTAGAGAAGGAATGTTGTCTCCTGAGAATTTCAGCGGATTGCACCCACAAAATCCAGTAAGTGAAAAAATATTTAGTTGTTAGCAAACCTCCTTCAAGAAAAAGAACTTTCAATCATCTAAGTAAAAATGACCGAATGATGTAAGAATTTGGTATAACCCTCATAAGTCCTCCTATACTTTAGCATTCATAAAAGAAGAAATTATGGTTATTCTTTAAATTTAGAAAAGGATCTTATACTTCTAACTCATTCTGTTATTTTGCTTTAGATAGATATTCATAATGTGTAAGTGTGATGTGCTAGGAATTTTTCAACTCAACTTTGAATATCATTTAAGTTTATTAATATTTATCTATCATTCTTGGTTTCATTAGGCTTTCTATTTTAATCATGTAACACACGTCAAACCGATGACTCCCAAACCAGATGGTTTTAGGGCACCAGGTGGGAAAACACCCCTCATGTCAAATATGCAAGTAGAGTAGGCCATGAAATCAAGATTTACTTATATACTATATATTGATTTTATATTTTATTTTATTTTATTTTATTTTTTTGGTCTGAGTAATCATGCTTCTTGAGGCACAATTATCCAACATTTTTTTTCAGAGTTGTGTCTCTAAATCCCAAGCATGTGTGTGTGGTTTATGCATATTCTACTAAGGCTAAATAAAAGATATGAGTTATTTTCCTTATCCCTCCTAGCTCTTAGTCAAACCAATCTTTCTCGTTTATTTAGGCAAAAATAAAGATTCATTAATAAGGTTCCCTTAATTCCTACAGCCTTTTAGTATTTTTATAAAGAGTATGAAATCTTTTTCCAATCTTGGGGTTTTTTTGTTTATTTTTTTATTTTTATTTTTATTTTTATTTTTTTAGAAAGAAGAAATAGAATAGAAGGAAAAAGAAAAAGTGTTAGCACCCCCCCACACCTATTGATTAAGACTAAGAAGGTGTACTTATTATGTGTATAGAAATGTATTTGATGTACCCTTTCTTGTCTCCGCTATAGCATAGGGCTATACCGAGTCGATTCTCAGGGAGAGCTCGCGATGGAAGCTTTAACGTGTGGTAGTGAAGTGAACAAACGAGTATTCTTCTCTTGCTTATAAACTTAGTGAATCAAATGTAAAAGAAACTAAAAGAAAGGATGGCTATGTTCATGGTGGAAATCGTTGGAAAAGAAATCAATAAGTGGATGTGGTATTCACAAGAAAAGGAAAGAAAACTTAAAGAAGAAGCAATCCATGACTAGCTTACCTTGCTAGCTTGCCAAGACTTACTAGACTCCTTGATAGCGAATGCGTGCCTAATGTTGTCACTCCATCGGCTTGGAATTCGTCTCGCGTGTTGACCTAATTACTTTCTCACTTGCAAGATGGTGGTTTAACCATCGGAGAAGAGAAGATCATACAACTTGCAAGATGAACAAAGGCAATCACCCATGAGTTAGTGAATATGGCAAGGCTAGTGGTAACCTAGTACATGGAGAAGAAATTAGCTAAAAGCCATTAAAGAACTAAAACAAAGCTTGAAGTAAATTGCAAGAAGTAAACAAAGCAAGTAATAAAGCAAGTAAACTAGAATCAAGCTCAAGTAGAGAAGTAGAGAATGGATCAATCCTTGTATAGCTCCAAGTGTCACTTCTTGATGATACAAGCTCTCTCTCTCTTACAACTCTCTCTTGCAATGAAATCTAGGGAGAAGAAGATCATAGAGAGCTAAAAATCCTAAAGAAAACCTAGCAAAATACAAATCTATTCACTAATCTCTCTCTCTTCTCTGATCAGTTTTTTCTCGCAGGTACAAATCCAGTATTTATAGGCCCCAGGTGAAGAATCCAGAAGCAAGTCTGTTGGCGCAAAATCTGGGGCTCAACGGCCCCAGATTTGCCGCGGATTGCCGCGGGATCGCCGCGAGATCTGGGCCGTTGAGCCCAGATTTTCTGGTGAGATCTTCTTGTTAGTTAGTTAGCCACGTGGACTATCTGGAATCTTCGTTTGTTGCACGGATCTCTCTAGATCTGGATTTGAAATCTTTGGATTATCTTTAATCTTTGATTAATCACTTAATTATTGCTAATTAAGGTGATTAATTGCTTTATCTCCTTTAGATTGTGTACCTGCAAATATGTAGAGAAGAGGAGTAAAAATCACATATTTATTTGTAATATGCATGGGGATTATGATATAAAATATGCAATATTGGATACTAATCACACCCCCACACTTATTCTTTTGCTCGTCCCGAGCAAAACTAAGAAAAAGAAAAGAAAAATCTAAACTACCAATTTATTGCACCACTTTCGCAGGTGACGCGATTGCACTGAGCATGTGCAATAAGCCGTTAAACCTCTAGGTTACCCTAGAGGAGGAGTGTTGTCTCCTGAGGGTTTTCAGCGGATTACACCCACAAAATCCATAAAGAAAGAAGACAATGTTAGTATTTTGAAAACGCATTTTGAATAAGAGACATGTTTACGAACTATTTTTGCAAAAATATAAGTGATCCTAGGTCATAAGTCCACCTATAATTATTCTTCCTTAAACTTAGTATCCATGCAAGATCTTGTCTTTAATTAAGGTAAGAATTCAAAATTGGATTGAATATTTTTATCCTTCATAAAACCTAGATAGTATGCACACCGTGTAAGTGAAGATTTCTGGGATTTCAACTCTAACCATCAAGCCATTTATTTATTTATATATACTTTTTATGCTTTTTTCTTCCCTTAGTTTAGGCTTTCTAGTCTACCCTTGTAGCGAGCCTTAACCGATGACTCCCAAACCAGACGGTCTTAGGGCACCAGATGAGAAAACATCCCTCGGGTTTAAGGTCTCGAGTAGAAAAGGCCACGAAACTAAAGGAGATTATTTATTATGATCACCGTTAGGCGTGAGTAATTATGCTTCTTGAGGCACAATTTTCCAGCTTAATAGGTGATGTTTTATTTATATATATTTTTCTTTTTCTTTTTTTTTATTTTCATGGCATTTTTGGTCTTTGTTTCCATCCCAAGAAATGTGTAAGTGTGAAGTGCATATTATCTAAGGCAAAAAACTCAAGATAAAAATATCTCACCAATTTTACTTACTTAGCCTATAATTTCAAACAAGATCTATTACTTCAACTATGTTTAAGATGTCATAATTAAGGCTTTCTTAATTTCTATGATACATCTTAATTTTCTTAAAAATAGATCAAAACTTTGTTTCTTATTTCAAAAAGTTTTTATTTTTATTTTTTTTTATTATTTCTAAAGAAATGTAAAAGAAAGAAAGGAAATGTAAAAGAAAGAAAGTCTAAAAACTCTATGTTAGTAAACCCTCCCCCACACTTATTTCATGCATTGTCCTCAATGCATTATGATATATGTATGCATGAAACAAAATGGAAGGGGAAGGAATTATTTACAAGGAATATACAAGTGTAACTCTCACCTGGGCTTTTGGTCGCTTCCCTCTGGCCCGTTTCCCATCGTTCCAATGTGTTCTCTTTCTTGAGCTCCATTGGGAAACGGTCTGAATTATTCTAACCCTAGGTGTTTCCAGTTTCAATTGGTTGTTATTTTCATTCATACTCATTCCACCACATCGTTCACAAACAAAGTCCTTATCACCACTCTCACTCAGAATCTCATCACTTCCAATTTTAAGAAATTTTAACTCTTCTCCATATAATTCTTCAAAGCTCAAGTCAACATCCGGAAGTGGACAATAAGCTAACTTACCCCGAGTTGACTCATCTAAACACATGATCTCATCAGCAAACAAGTCTTCAAAGGATATATCAATTGGAGGTTCAAATACACTCTCAGTTGGCTTATTGAAAGTGAAAATATCCAAATCAACTTTCCCCGTTTGAAAGGGTACTCGGATAAGAGAATCACAAGATTGTGACTCATCTTTTGGATCTTCACTTTCCTCCTCACAATTGTTATTAATGAAGCTAACCTCAAATGTTTGATCTTTTGTTTTATGAGGCTGTGTGTGGAAGACATTGTGTTCATGTGTCATGTTACCAAAAGTCAACCTCATTGATCCATTCCGGCAATTAATGATTGCATTTGCAGTAGCCAGGAATGGTCGACCCAGAATGACAGGAATTTGTGCCCTTTGATTGGAATTTGACACTGGTTTTGTTTCAAGGACAACAAAGTCAACAGGATAAAAGAATTCTCCAACTTTGACCAGGACATCTTGAATTACCCCCTTGGGTTTAGTAACAGAGCAATCAGCCAATTGGATGGTCATTTGGGTCGGGAGGAGATCACCTAACCCTAATTGTTGGTACACAGAGAAAGGCAGGAGATTGATACTGGCCCCCAAATCAAGAAGTGCCCTATTTATTGTAGTCTGTCCTATGATGCATGAAATGGTGGGGCTCCCTGGGTCTTTGTATTTTACAGGAATTGGACCAGTGAGCAACTCAGTGATGGATGATGCTAGGAAGACTTTTTTAGGGACTTGGGTCTTTCTCTTCTTGGTGCACATTTCCTTCAAGAATTTAGCATATGATGGCACTTGTTGAATGGCATCAAGGAGAGGGACATTGATTTGGACCTTATTGAATGTTTCTTTTATTTTCTCCATGTGAGCATTTGACTTGTTATTTAGAAGCCTATTTGGATATGGTACTCTAGGCTTATAAGGTTGCTCATCTACCTTTTCTTTCCCCTTGGCTTGAGATGTGGATGGCTCTGCACTAGAGGATGGTTTGTCAAAAGTTGGTGGCATTGGGACATGAGGTGTTGGCTTTGGTACTGGATGAGATTGTGGACTAGAAACCTTATTGTCAATTTGTTTACCAGATCTCAGGGTATGAATGGCATGACAGTGACTGAGTCCTGAATCTTCAACTTTGGGATTTAGCAATGGCTGATTTGGGAACAAATTTCTTTGATTCTCAGCCAATTGCCCAATTTGGACCTTCATTTTATTCAACTCCTACTGCTGGTTTTTTGTAAAGGTTTCTAGCATTTGTTTCAACTCAGATATTTCGGAATTATTTTGGGGTGGATGTTGAAGATATGGAGATTGGAATTGTGATTGGTAGAATGGTGGAGGATTCTGATAAGACTGATATGACTGTGGTGGACTTTGAGATGGATGAACATACAGTGAATTCTGATCGAAACTGGATGGATGAAACTAAGCATTGTTTGGATATGGAAGTGGTGGCATATGATGCTCAGGACCAGACTGACTCCATAAAGAATTTGGATGGTTCTGCCATCCTGAATTGTAAGTGTTGAAATATGGAGGTCTGGTAAATGCTGCATTCATATTCTCCTGACATGATTGGGGCTGATATAATGGACACTCCTCAAAGACATGGCTCAGGTCATGACAGTTGGTGCAACCTGGTTTAATCAAAGGCAATGGGTTGACCTGGTTGACCACAGAATTTCCCTTTGACTCAAGCAGCTCTATCCTCTTTAGCAGTTGTGTGATCTTGGTTTCTGCAGCTATAGAGGATTCTCTGGAATGTGAACCAGTTCTGGAAGTGGTGGAAGTGGATTTGTCAGGACAAGACTCCCACTGAATGGTTTTCTCAGCTAGGGTTTCAAAGAGATCCCACCCCTAATGTTCATCTTTTTTCAAGAATTCCCCTTGGCACATGGATTCCAAGAGGGTTTTCGTTTGGTAATCTAAACCGTCATAGATAATCTGGCATAGACGCCATTTCTCTATGCCGTGATGGGGACACAGGGCAAGGAGGTCTTTGAAACGCTCAAGATACTTCCAGAAAGGTTCATTAGGTTCCTGCTTGAATTGCATTATGTTCTTTCTCATGAGGGCTGTTTTGTGGATAGGATAGAATTTCTTAAGAAAGACCTTAACAAAATCCTCCCATAAAGATATGGAACTGACTGGAAGATTATAAAGCCATTTCTTAGCTAAATCCTTAAGTGCAAACGGTATGAACCGTAATCTAACAGCATCCTCAGATAGTTGGGGAATTCTCATCATTTGGCATACCTCTTCAAACTCACGAATAAAGAGGTATGCGTCCTCAGACTCAAGACCATGGAATCGGGGAAGTGTACTAATGTATTGCGGTTTCAGCTCAAAGTTGTTTCCATTAGACTCGGGGAGAAGAATGCATGAAGGAATGGAGGTGCGAATCGGATAAAATCGATCTTGAAGTGAGACGTTGTTGGTCATGGTGTCAAGTGGTTGTGTAAGTGCAAGTGTAGAAAGAATGATGATCACAGAACCACTCTCAAATATAAAGCCACAAACAACATGCACCGATCACACCAGCGAAAAGAAAAAATAACAAACAATAAAAGAAAAATCAATCCCAGCTATATAAGGATCCTGGACCTAGACGACTCCTAACTTTAGATCGTCCACGGGAGGTTCAGTGTAGACTTTGACTATAAGCGAATCAGCCAGGGAAGGGTAAGGTTGGTGGGAGGTTTTCCGTCCGAAGACGTTCCTTAATTAAGTAACCAGCAACCTTCGGGCTTTCGGCCCTCAACCCCTTTCCTAGACACTGATTTTACAGAAGTCAATTTCCAACACTTTTCCCCCTTAAGATAATCTCCTAAATGAGTCCGAGATGTCCCTAGGGCCAACGTCTATCAATTTTTAGTTACAAGCTTGGGATTGTGAGTGCGTGGGGAAATGATTTGTGGGCTAAGGAAGGGGTAATGAACTCCCCACCTTATCTTATTTACGGGTATGCCCTTAGAATTGATTTGTGCAAGTGTACAATATAACAAGGATTCACTCAAAGCATGAAAATCAAGCAAGAGTTTGTCCTAATCTATATGCAATGCGAAACGTACCTTGCCTCCAGCACTCTTCAACAGTAAAAGTAAAGAATTGAAAAGACACGTGCCTAAAATGCAAGTGTCTAAACAATTTTTAACAATTTCAACCAACTTTTTACTGTTTTTTAATTAAGCAGGTATATGGTGAAGAATACAGAATTTCAGGTATATCAACAGCAGTATTTTGCAGAACCAGAGGCCCTGCAGAAAATCTGTAAGTAGTGATCTCAAGATTATCGCGGATCTGCGGCAAAATCCCCGAATCCGCGGCAAAGTTGAGGGATCCTGGGCTCTGCTTTCTTGAGCAGAGGCCCAGGTCCACTTGTATGTCACTGCTATGCAATATTTTCTGTTTCTTCAACCTGTAACCTGCAACAGAGAAGAAGAATCGTTTAGTACTTCACTTTAAACCAAAAAAAATACGTTGCTCTCCCCGGCAACGGCGCCATTTTTGATTAAGACTAAGAAGGTGTACTTATTATGTGTATAGAAATGTATTTGATGTACCCTTTCTTGTCTCCGCTATAGCATAGGGCTATACCGAGTCGATTCTCAGGGAGAGCTCGCGATGGAAGCTTTAACGTGTGGTAGTGAAGTGAACAAACGAGTATTCTTCTCTTGCTTATAAACTTAGTGAATCAAATGTAAAAGAAACTAAAAGAAAGGATGGCTATGTTCATGGTGGAAATCGTTGGAAAAGAAATCAATAAGTGGATGTGGTATTCACAAGAAAAGGAAAGAAAACTTAAAGAAGAAGCAATCCATGACTAGCTTACCTTGCTAGCTTGCCAAGACTTACTAGATTCCTTGATAGCGAATGCATGCCTAATGTTGTCACTCCATCGGCTTGGAATTCGTCTCGCGTGTTGACCTAATTACTTTCTCACTTGCAAGATGGTGGTTTAACCATCGGAGAAGAGAAGGTCATACAACTTGCAAGATGAACAAAGGCAATCACCCATGAGTTAGTGAATATGGCAAGGCTAGTGGTAACCTAGTACATGGAGAAGAAATTAGCTAAAAGCCATTAAAGAACTAAAACAAAGCTTGAAGTAAATTGCAAGAAGTAAACGAAGCAAGTAATAAAGCAAGTAAACTAGAATCAAGCTCAAGTAGAGAAGTAGAGAATGGATCAATTCTTGTATAGCTCCAAGTGTCACTTCTTGATGATACAAGCTCTCTCTCTCTTACAACTCTCTCTTGCAATGAAATCTAGGGAGAAGAAGATCATAGAGAGCTAAAAATCCTAAAGAAAACCTAGCAAAATACAAATCTATTCACTAATCTCTCTCTCTTCTCTGATCAGTTTTTTCTCGCAGGTACAAATCCAGTATTTATAGGCCCCAGGTGAAGAATCCAGAAGCAAGTCTGTTGGCGCAAAATCTGGGGCTCAACGGCCCCAGATTTGCCGCGGATTGCCGCGGGATCGCCGCGAGATCTGGGCCGTTGAGCCCAGATTTTCTGGTGAGATCTTCTTGTTAGTTAGTTAGCCACGTGGACTATCTGGAATCTTCGTTTGTTGCACGGATCTCTCTAGATCTGGATTTGAAATCTTTGGATTATCTTTAATCTTTGATTAATCACTTAATTATTGCTAATTAAGGTGATTAATTGCTTTATCTCCTTTAGATTGTGTACCTGCAAATATGTAGAGAAGAGGAGTAAAAATCACATATTTATTTGTAATATGCATGGGGATTATGATATAAAATATGCAATATTGGATACTAATCACCTATCTAATGCATTGTCCTCAATGAATGTTATGTAAATGTAAATGTAATAAATAGGGTGAAGAAGTATGTCACCGTCTTCGCTGACTTGGGCAAGCCAAGTGCGAATTGGCTAAAGAAATGTGAAAAAAAATGTAAAAGGGGTGAGCATATAAAAAATAATTTTTTTTTTGTTGTGGACAGCTGGGTTAGGTGTAGGATGGGTCAAAAAGAGTTAGCACACTATCAGCCTGTGATGTAGGCTCAGTGGTAAAAAAGGGCTTCTGTCTTTTGCCCATTCACTTTGAATTCCGTGTTGTTCTTAGGATCTATAATAATCACAACACCGTGTAGAAAAATAGTGCGCACGATGAACGGTCCAGACCAACCAGTCTTCAGCTTCCCCGCGAAAATATGAAGCCTCGAGTTGTACAGTAGAACCTTGTCTCCTGTGGCAAAGTTTTTTCGGGTTATGATCTGGTCATGAAAAGTTTAGTCCTGCTTTTGGTGATTCAAGCATTCTCATAGGCTTCATTCCGTATCTCCTCTAATTCTGAGATCTGCAGTCGCCTTAGCTCACCAGCCTTACTCAGATCAAAATTGAGTTGCTTAATGGCCCATAGGGCACGGTGTTCTAACTCTACTAGTACATGACGAGCTTTTTCAAATACGATTCTATAAGGAGACATTCCCAGAACTGTCTTAAAAGCAGTGCGGTAAGCCCACAATGCATCGTTGAGTTTGACCGACCAATCCTTTCAGTTCTGTCTAATAGTCTTTTTCAGAATGAGCTTGAGTTGTCGATTGGTGACTTCTACCTGTCCATTTGTCTGGGATGATACAGAGTGGATAACTTGTGATTGATGGAATATTTTCGCATTAGAGCTTCAAAAACTCTGTCACAGAAGTGTGATCCATTATCACTAATTATCGCTCTAGGGGTGCCAAATCGGGAGAAGATGTTTACTTTGAGAAATTTGACTACCACTTTGTTGTCGTTGGTCTTTGTAGGCACAGCTTCTATCCATTTAGAGACATAGTCTACAACAACCAAAATGAACTGATTGCCAAAGGAATTAGGGAATGGCCCCATGAAGTCGATACCCCAAACTTCAAAAATTTCCACTTCAAGGATCGTGTTTCGGGCATCATGTCTCTTGTTGAAATTTTCCAATCTTCTGACAATTTACGCATGACTTGCAAAAATGGTATAAGTCTTTGAACAAAGTGGGCCAGTAAAACCCACTTTGTAGAACCTTCTCTACAGTCTTGCGGGGACCGAAGTGTCCTCCACATGCAAGGTCATAGCAAAAGCTGAGCACACTCCTCTGTTCCTCCTCTGGTATGCATCGTCGAATAATTTGGTCGGGACAATACTTAAAAAGATACAGTTCTTCCTAGAAGAAGTACCGTACTTGGGCAAAGAAGCGATATTGGTCTTGCTTTGTCCAGTCAGCGAGTAATTGTCCAGTGGCCAGGTAATTAATAATGTCCGTATACCAAGGTTCCTTAAGAATGGCTAGGATGTGCTCGTCTGGGAAATCCTCGTTGATTGGAGCTTGTATGATCGGTGCATTCAAAATTCATGAGAGATGATCAGCGACCACATTTTCTATACCTCGTTTATCTCAGATTTTCAAGTCAAATCCTTGAAGTAAAAGGATCCAATTAATCAGTCGGGCTTTTGCTTCCTTCTTGGTCATGAGGTATTTTAGTGCCGAGTGATCCGTAAAAATCACCGTCTTTGAACCTAACAAGTAGGGCCGGAACTCTGACGCAAAGATAACGGCCAAGAATTCCTTTTCAGTCATTGTATAATTCTGTGGGCGTCATTCAAAGTCCTACTCAAGTAGTAAATCATGTGCTGCGTATTGTCGATGCGTTGTCCTAGAACAACGCCAATAGCAAAATTAGAGGCATCGCACATGATGTCGAACGGTTGGGCCCAGTTAGGAGCAGAAATAATAGGCGCAGAAATAAGTTCTTGCTTAAGCTTCCCCCATGACTTGAAACATTCATCGTTAAAATCAAAGGGCACGTCCTTAGCGAGCAGGTTGGTTAAGGGCCTAGCGATTTCACTAAAATCCTTAATGAATTGTCAGTAGAACCCAGCATGCCCTAGAAAGGATCTAATATCCTTGATGTTTTTGGGAGGTGGAAGCTTAGCAATCACTTCTACTTTCACCTTGTCCACTTCAATGCCTCTCCTAGAAATCTCATGGCCTAAGACAATCCCTTGTCTCACCATGAAGTGAATTTCTCCCAGTTTAGAGTTAGGTCCTTCTCTTTGCATCTTTGCAGCACTAACTCTAGGTGATGAAGGCACTGATCAAATAAATCTTCGTAGATGGAGAAGTTATCCATGAAAATCTCAAGAAAACGTTCTACCATGTCGGAGAAAAGACTAAGCATTCACCGTTGGAATGTTGCAGGAGCATTGAACAATCCAAAGGGCATGCGTCGATAAGTGAAGGTTCTGAGTGGGCAGGTGAACGTGGCCTTTTCCTGGTCTTCTGCAGCAATGGAGATTTGGTTATATCCTGAGTACCCATCTAAAAAGCAATAGTACTCATGTCCAGCCAATCGTTCCAGCATTTGGTCAATGAAGGGTAGCGGAAAGTGGTCTTTACGGGTGGCTGCATTTAACTTTCTATAGTCGATACAGACACGAACCTTGGTAGGCAACTTTGTCTTCACCAACTCTTTTTGCTCATTTTCAACCACTGTAAAGTGTTGACTGAGTTTTCCTGCACACAAAATATTATATGTTAGTTTTAAGAATAGATGTGCAAGTCTCAGTTCTAATCCGCGGTAGCAGGGCTATGCGGGTCGTGATCCTCAGGGAGGGACTGCGATGGAAGCGTTAAGCAAGTTTCTCTAAAGTTTTTATTTTTATTTGTTAAGTTAGAAAGGAAGTGGTATTTACAATGGGTGGTAGAAAAGAATATGGAGATGAGTTGTATTTAATCTACAAAAAGAAAAGAAAAAGAAAAAGAAAGAAAACTTATCTCTTTAGTCTGCTTGCCGTTTGAACCGTTGCGATGATTTCCCTTTTCTTGGAAGGTGTACAAGCACGGCTTATGGGATCGTCCGCCTTCTTAATCTACTCTACGAAATGAAAAACAAGCTATGAAGACCTGATCATCGTCATTGGGCCGTCAAGGTTCCTTCTTCGGCTAGGTATTCTCGAAGCAGTTGGATCTCATGGTGGGCAAGACATTAGAGAACAAATAGAAGAAAGTAGATACAAGATTAAAATAAGAATAAAAGAAACTAGAATAATACAAGAATAAAATAAAACAAGCCTTGATTTGATTATTAAACAATGGTGAAAAAATAACACTTACACCGACTGTCACCATCAGTACAAGCAGATCCCTTCCTCCATGAATACATCATCTCCTCTCAGCTTTTACAAAAAGAAAATAAAAAATATACAGAGGTGGAAAGAAAACCTAAAAACCCTAACTTTGGCCCTTGGCTCTTCTCTGGACTGTGTACTCTCTGTGTTGCATCTGCAGGGATATTTATAGGTGTTGGAAGATGTAGAGTCCTAGTACAACTCTCCCAAAAAGATCTTATCTTCAGAAATTCAAATCTGTCCTGCAACTTCTTATCATGTTGATCGCCGAAATCAGCTTATCTACAGATTGAATTGGAAAGTTTGATCAACATAAGAGTTGTAGGTCTTCAAGTCTTCTTTCTGGAGCATCTTGAATCATCGGATTTGCATAACTGTAGCAAAAGTTATGATTTAAACACTAAAACGTATACAGTCTGAATCCGAATTCTTTGAATTTTTATCTTTGCACTCTCTTTGGCTTTTATCCTCATCCTGCAAGAGTTTAGGGTTGGGTAGAATTCTATCCTTCTCTCATCTTTAATAATTACAACTTTAGCCCTTGCATAATTGCACTTTGACAATTGATATTTGCACTTTTACTCTTGGGCTTCAAATATGGGCTTGGATCTGGGCTTTTGGGCTCTTTAAGCTTTAATTCTTTCTTTTTATTATTTCGAGGCCTGCACACAATAAATCACAAAATATTAATAAATGTGCAGAATTATATAAATAAATATGAAAATATGACGGTAAATATGATGATAAAAATGCACTTTTCACTACCAATCACACCCCCACACTTATCTTTTTGCTCGTCCTCGAGTAAAAACAAAGAAAAGAAAAAGTTAATCTAACCTAACTCACTTTCGTAGGAATCACGATTGCACTTAGCACGTGCAACAAGCCGTTAAACCTCTAGGTTACCCTAGAGGACGAGTGTTGTCTCGTGAGGGTTTTCAGCGGATTACACCCACAAAATCCATAAAAAGGAAAATATTTGTCTTATATTGGAAGAGACTAAGTAGTCTATAAGTTTTAGGATCCTCAATTTTATTCATTCTTCAAACCTAGTCTTTATAAAGTCAATTGTTATTCATTTTAGGTAAGGATTAAAATTGAATTTCTAATATAGTCTTTTTCGTTACCAAAAATCATACGCACCCTTGTGAATCTAGGTATTCCTTAACTTGGACTCTCATGCCTCTTTAGTATTTTTATAACATCATCTAATTTTCTTTCGTGTAAGTATCAAGGCTTCTTGAGGCCCTCATACCTAACTAATTGACTATTAGATGTGTTAATATAATTTTTTTTTTTTTTGCATGTATAACTCATCTAATTTTCTTTCGTATAAGTATCAAGGCTTCTTGAGGCCCTCATACCTAACTAATTGATTATTAGATGTGTTAATACATATATTATATTTCTTAGTCTTCTTAGGCTTTCTAATCCACCCATGTAACGAACTTAAAGTCGATGGCTCCCAAACCGGTCGGCTTTAGGGCACCAGGTGAGAAAACACCCCGCGGACTCAAATTCGAGTGAACTAGGCCACAAAACTAAGGACTTTATTTTATTTACTCACCTTTAGGCATGAATACTTATGCTTCTTGAGGCACATGTATCAGCTTAATTGGTGATTTTTTTCTTCTTCTTTTTTTTTTTTTTTTTTTTTTTATATATGAGGCACAAGGTCTTTGTCTTAGAATCCTAGATATGCATTTGGTATGCACATTTCATTAAGGTAAAAATCAAGACTAATTATTTATTCAATTTCTCCTCCTATACCTAAAATTTAAACAATTTATTTATTTTGACCAAGTTTTTAGAAATCCTAATCATGATTTTCCTAATTCTTAAAACTAACTTAGATTTCTTTCAAAAAATAAGTCAAAGTATTATCCTTTTTATAACATTTTTATTATTATTATTATTTTTTTTTATTATCAAAATATTTTTTTTTTATTAGCAAATTTTGTTAGTATCTACTTATGTTAGTATGTTAGTAAAGCCCACCCCCACACTTATCTCATGCATTGTCCTCAATGTATGAATGAATGCATATATGCATGAAAAAGAACAAGGGAAGGCAGAAAATTACCTTAGGGGGTGGTTCCGGAGGTGGTCTAATTGGTCCACGAAATGCGGCCCAATCAAGATAACATAAAATTTCATGGAGGAACCCACCAAAAATTTTTCGTGTATAACCCACAAAAATGTATGTGTGATCATTTTTTAAAATTTCCACCCCATCAAATTTCCAAATTTCATAATAAATTTCAGAGTCAATTGTGTCAACCTCCTTGTCCCAAAATGGAGTATGAAAAGATGGAATTATTGACTTGGACAATATAGGTGCGGGAACGAATACCGACTCAGGAAAAATGCTCAAATCAAGTAAGGGCTCAGGAGTCGGGCTAGGTTCAAGAATTGGGTCCAAGTCAAGAAATTGAAACTCAAGTCCACAATCTTCTTCCCACAATGGAATGTGACCTAATATGGGTGATATCTCTTTACTTCCAATATTAAGGAATTCTAGCTCATCGCCATACAATTCTTCAAAACTAAGGTCAACATCTTCCGTCAGAATTGTACAATCAGTTTCAGAAGTAAAGAGATTGTGAGAATCTAGGTCAAGTTCAATATGATCATCTAAAATGGGTGATTCAATTTCATAATGAATTGGAATAGGATTCAATGTTGACTCGGGAGAAGTGAAATCAGGTGGAGACACTGGAGTCATTATTGGATCAGGAAGTAAAATTGAATCATCAAGTGGGAGATCATGATCATATTCATGCTCAAGTTCTATTTCAGGAAAGGAAAAACTTGCCAAATTATCAAGATTTGGAGTTTCGGCAAGTTCACATGATGGTACTGAATTAGAATCTTGTTGTCCAAAGCAACTTGATTCGTCGGCTCTAAGAGAGTGGTCAATGAAAGCAGAAATGGCCGAACTGTGAGAACGTAAGGATTGAACCATCAAATCTATGTCATGCTCACGGGCTAATCTAGCCTGATTCATGGCGGTAAGCATCCCTTCATAGTCGATAGGTGCATCATGTTCTGATTGGACATGAAAATAGGACGGGTAATCGTGATGAAGTTGTGAGTCGGTGGACTCACGCATCATCATGTCTAAGATTGATGGTGATTTTTGCTTGGACTCATTCATACTCATCATTTCCAAGATAGATGGATTTCTATTCTGAATGGGTGGATCTGAGTATGAATCTTGGGAAGAATGTGGACTAGATGGATATGGAGGACAATTTGGTCGAGAATTAGACTCGGGGGACTCGAAACCCCATAAACTCTGTGACGAGTTGAAATTATTATGAAATTATAGTCATAAGATGGGGGTGTGGGTTATATTCATTCGGATAAGACCATTCCGGCACACTAGATTGGTCAAAGTTAGGGTATGCCGGGTGGTAATATCCGAATAATAGTTAGGGGTGTAATATGGATTAAAATTAGAATTATTATTATATGCCATATCACACCAACACAAACACAAACAAATAAACAAACAAAAAAAGAAAAATTCTAACCTAAGTTAGGGTAGACCTATGACCTAGACGACTCCTAACTGGTTAGACCGTCCACAGGAGGTTGGGTGCAGACTTTGACCACGAGTTAATCAGCCAGGTCAGGGCAAGAGTGGTGGGAGGTTTTCCGTCAAAGACGTTCCTTAATTAAATAACCACCACACTTCGGGCTTTCGGCCCTCAATCCCCTTTCCTAGACACTGATTTGGCAAGAGTCAACTTCCAGCACTGTTCCCCCTTAGGATAATCTCCTATTGAGTCCGAGATGTCCCTAGGGCCAACGTCTACTAATTTTTAAGTTAGGCTTGGGTTAGTGAGTGCTCGAGATATGATTTTTGGGCTAAGGAAGGGTGATGAAATCTCCACCTTATCTTGTTAATGGGTTACGCCCTTAAGATGAATTAGTGCAAGTGTACAAGATAAGTAGATAAGATTCACTCAAAGCAGAAAATCAACCAAGAGATGAGTCCTATTCTACATGCAATGCGTACGTACCTTGCTTCTCCAGCACTCTTCAACAGTAAAAATAAAGGAATTGAAAAGACACGTGCCTAATATGCAAACGTCTAATCAATTTTATCTTTAACAACAAATAATTTACTGTTGAATTAATTAGCAGTATACAGGTTTATCACAGAACAAACCCAACAGAGCAGAAAACAGTATTTGCAATTTGCAGAATCCTGCAAAAATTTCAGTGAGTAATCCTCTACTGTTGCCGCGTTTCCGCGGCTATGGCCGCGGATCCGCGGCAATACAGTAGTCTCTGATGCTCTGCCTTCGAGGGCAGAGGCACAGAGGAGCTATATGTCCACTGCTGCTGCTGTATTTCTGTTTCCTGTTCTCCAAACCTGCAAACAGAAAAGAATAAAGAATTAGTTAAAAATTAAATTTTTGTTTTAGAGATAAACTTACCGTCCCTCCCCGGCAACGGCGCCAATTTGTTGACTGAGTTTTCCTGCACACAAAATATTATATGTTAGTTTTAAGAATAGATGTGCAAGTCTCAGTTCTAATCCGCGGTAGCAGGGCTATGCGGGTCGTGATCCTCAGGGAGGGACTGCGATGGAAGCGTTAAGCAAGTTTCTCTAAAGTTTTTATTTTTATTTGTTAAGTTAGAAAGGAAGTGGTATTTACAATGGGTGGTAGAAAAGAATATGGAGATGAGTTGTATTTAATCTACAAAAAGAAAAGAAAAAGAAAAAGAAAGAAAACTTATCTCTTTAGTCTGCTTGCCGTTTGAACCGTTGCGATGATTTCCCTTTTCTTGGAAGGTGTACAAGCACGGCTTATGGGATCGTCCGCCTTCTTAATCTACTCTACGAAATGAAAAACAAGCTATGAAGACCTGTTCATCGCCATTGGGCCGTCAAGGTTCCTTCTTCGGCTAGGTATTCTCGAAGCAGTTGGATCTCATGGTGGGCAAGACATTAGAGAACAAATAGAAGAAAGTAGATACAAGATTAAAATAAGAATAAAAGAAACTAGAATAATACAAGAATAAAATAAAACAAGCCTTAATTTGATTATTAAACAATGGTGAAAAAATAACACTTACACCGACTGTCACCATCAGTACAAGCAGATCCCTTCCTCCATGAATACATCATCTCCTCTCAGCTTTTACAAAAAGAAAATAAAAAATATACAGAGGTGGAAAGAAAACCTAAAAACCCTAACTTTGGCCCTTGGCTCTTCTCTTGACTGTGTACTCTCTGTGTTGCATCTGCAGGGATATTTATAGGTGTTGGAAGATGTAGAGTCCTAGTACAACTCTCCCAAAAAGATCTTATCTCCAGAAATTCAAATCTGTCCTGCAACTTCTTATCATGTTGATCGCCGAAATCAGCTTATCTACGGATTGAATTGGAAAGTTTGATCAACATAAGAGTTGTAGGTCTTCAAGTCTTCTTTCTGGAGCATCTTGAATTATCGGATTTGCATAACTGTAGCAAAAGTTATGATTTAAACACTAAAATGTATACAGTCTGAATCCGAATTCTTTGAATTTTTATCTTTGCACTCTCTTTGGCTTTTATCCTCATCCTGCAAGAGTTTAGGGTTGGGTAGAATTCTATCCTTCTCTCATCTTTAATAATTACAACTTTAGCCCTTGCATAATTGCACTTTGACAATTGATATTTGCACTTTTACTCTTGGGCTTCAAATATGGGCTTGGATCTGGGCTTTTGGGCTCTTTAAGCTTTAATTCTTTCTTTTATTATTTCGAGGCCTGCACACAATAAATCACAAAATATTAATAAATGTGCAGAATTATATAAATAAATATGAAAATATGACGGTAAATATGATGATAAAAATGCACTTTTCACTACCAATCATAAAGCTAGCTTTCTTTGGGACCACATGAACAGGGCTAACCCATTGGCTATCAGAAATGGGATAAATGATCCCATTATCTAATAGTTTTAAAATTTTCGCTTTAACTGCCTCTTGCATGAGTGGGTTAAGCCTGCATTGTAGGTCCTTCCTGGGGTTGTTTTATCGTTCAAATGAATTCTATGTTGCACTATGGCTGGACTTATCCCTTTGATATCCTTCATCGTCCATCCAATGGCTTCCCTATGTCTTTTCAGAATAGACATTAAGCTGTCCTCTTGCTGCTCAGTCAGGTGGGATGCTATGATGACTGGCAAGCTGTCCTTTCCGCCCAGGTAGGCGTACTTGAGGTGTTCAGGTAAGGTGTTGCTTCATTGGAGATAATCTCCGGGCTTGCAATCCTATGATGAGGTACACCTGGGCTTGACGCCCAGTCCACTGCTGAATCTACGATCTAGTCTAGATTAAAATCCTCAGCCTCCAAATTAAACTCTGCCTCCGTTTCTATCTCCATATTTTCCTCACGCTCATTGCTCAGATTTTCAATGGAATTGACCTCAAAAGTCTGATCATTGACATCCCTAGGTTGTCTTTCAAGATTGAAGACATTGACTTCCTTCGTTATATCTCCAAAGGTCAATCGCATGGACCCATTCCTACAGTTGATTATAGCATTGGCTGTAGCAAGGAATGGGCGCCCTAAGATGACTGGAGTTTGAGACCTTAGATTGGACACAGGTTGGGTCTCAAGCACAATGAAGTCAACGGGGTAGATGAAATCCCCGACCCAGATAAGGATGTCTGTGGATTTCCCCTTCGGGATCTTCACAGATTGGTCAGCTAACTGAATGGTGACTCGGGTTGGGCTCAGCTCATCCAACCCAAGTTGCTGGTATACTGAGAGAGGTAGCAAGTTGATACTTGCTCCCAGGTCAAGAAGCGCTCTACTAATTTCTGTCTGTCCTATGGTGCAGGAGACTGTGGGACATCCGGGATCCTTATATTTCACCGGAATGGGACTAGACAGAATTTCACTTATATTGGTTGCCAAGAACACTTTCTTGGGCACATTTATCTTTCTCTTCTTAGTACACATATCCTTAAGAATTTTGCATAAGCTGGAACTTGTTGGATAGCGTCAAGAAGAGGCACATTCAATTTGACCTGGTTGAACATCTCTAGCATCTTCTCCATATGCATATTCTTATTGTTGTTCCTAAGCCTATTGAGAAAGGGTGCTACAGGCTTATGAACTTGTTTAGCAGCTTTGTCCTTGTCAGATATTTGAGGAGCAGTTTGGGAGAAACTAGTAGAGGTGGAGGCTGGAGTAGGATCAGGATGGACAGGACTTTTCTGTTGGTAGACCTGGTTGTCTACCTTCTTTCCAGATCGAAGTGTGTGAACCACATTGCACTGGTTGATCGATGGATCTTGAATTTCATATGCTTGATTGGAGTTTTTTAGGTTAACTAGCGGCTGACTAGGTAAGGTACCCTTTAGTCTTTCACTTAGAGAGCTAGCTAATTGGCTCATCTGCATTTTCAATCTCAATATATCCTGTGAATGTTTGTTTAACGTTTGTCCCTGTTTTTGCATGAAAGCGGTTTGGGACTTCATAAAAGCTTCCATGCTCTCCTCTAACATACTAAATTTCTTTCCCATTGGTGAACTTTGAGAGGAGAAAGATGGAGCTTGACTGGAAAAATTTGGTGGAGGATTGGGATGGTGAAAATTGTTGGAGAAATTAGGCCTAGGAGGATTATTCTGGGCCCAGGAGAAATTGGGGTGATTCCTCCAACCTGGATTGTATATTTGCGAGTAGGGATTGTGCGGCAGCCATGAGTAAGCCACGTTCAGGTGTTCCGGTGGCACTTGCTGGGCATGAAAAATGGGACACTCTTTAAATACATGGTTTGGTGCCTGACAGTATGAACAACCCGCATTGCGAGTTGGTGGTTGGTTGATTGGTTGACATTGGCTGGCTCTTTTGTCTCTAGAGCCTCTATTCTCCTCATTAGGATTGCAATTTTAGCTTCTGCAGCTATGGATGATTTTAGAGATAGGAGCCCTCCTCTTGAAGCTATAGATTGTGAATTCCTTGGTTTTTCTGAGGCTGGCTCCCATTGCAAGGTTTTCTCAGCTAAATTCTCAAATAAATCCCAACTATATTTCTCATCCTTTTATAAGAACCCTCCCTGACACATGGTTTCTAGAAGGGTTTTTGTTTGATAATCTAAGCCATCGTAGAGAATCTGGCACTGACGCCATTTCTCCACACCATGATGAGGGCACTGAGCTAGGAGATCCTTGAATCGCTCAAAGTATCTCCAAAATGGCTTGCTCGGTTCTTGCCTGAACTGCATGATGTTCTTTCTAATGAGGGTAGTTTTGTGAATTGGGTAGAATTTCTTTAAGAAGGCCTTGACGAAATCATCCCATGTCGTGACAGAATCTACTGCCAAACTGTACAACCATTTCTTCGCTAGGTCCTTTAGGGAAAAGGGGATGAAACGTAACCTAACGACATCGTCTCCTAGCTGGGGTATACGCATCATGACGCACACTTCTTCAAATTCCCTAACAAAGAAGTATGCGTCCTCCGATTCTAAACCATGAAACTTTGGGAGAGTGTTGATGAATTGAGGTTTTAATTCAAAATTATTTCCATTTTCCTCAGGCAGTTTTATACAAGATAGTAATGAAGTTCTGATCGGGTAAAATCTGTCCTAAAGTGACGCCATCACAGGTTTTGGATGCAAGGGTAAGGAAGTATTTTTGGTTAATCTGGATGATACAGGATCTCTTACCCACTCTTGCATACAACACACCACAAATAACGTGAAAACAACAAACAATCGAAAAGAAAAAAAACAAACAAAAGAAAGAAAAATAACCACCAAGCCTTAGTCTAAGGTACCTGGACCTAGACGACTACTAACTGGTCGATTCTCCGGGGGAGGTTGTTGCAGGAACTTGACTACAAGCTAATCGGCCAGGAAAGGGTAAAGCTCGCGGGGGGAGGTATCCGGGCGTGAGCCACGGGCCTTAATTACGTCAAATCACGGAGCTTTCGAGGCTTTGCCTCTCAATCTACTTTCCTTAGACACCAATTTTGTAGGAGTATAGTTCTTGTAATTTCCAACCTCGGTTAATCTCTTAGTGAGTCTGAGATGTCCCTAAGGCCAACGTCTATCAATTTTTAGTTAAGGCTTGGGATAGTGTGAGCGCACTTGGAGATGGTTTTTGGCTAAGAAAGGGTGATGAATTCCCCACCTTATCTCCTTTATTTGGGATTTTGCCCTTAATGTAATTGTGCAAGTGTACAGTTTATTCACAACAAGGTAACACTCAAAGCGATAAATCACTCCAAAATGTTGGTCCTACTCTATATGAATGCACACGTACCTTTTCTCCAGCACTCTTCAATCGAAATTGAAATGAATTGAAATAGACATGTGCCCTAAATGCAAAAGTCTAATCCAAATTTCAATTAAGCAACAAGTGAATTTCTGTTGGGTTTATTACACATGTATAGGGTGAAGCATTCAATGGAACTAAAAAAATTTAGAAAGCAATTTTAACGGCTTACGACAACCCTGTAAACGAGTTTGTTAGTACTTCAATCGGAAAAACTCGCTTTTATACGAATTTTTTTCCGAGGGCAAATGAATTCTCGTGCAACGTCCTTGGCCATCTCTTTCGCGTCCCGTGATAGTAAGCTCCTTGGTACTTCTCCTACACACAAAAACAAAGAACAATCTTTAGGATTGAACAATAAAGCCGTTCCCTCCCCGGCAACGGTGCCAAAATTTGATCAGCAAAAAGCAAGCACCAGAATAAGTAAAAAGAGTGTGGGTTGATGTTATTGCTTTTACGAATCTTCCATAGTAGTGAAGTGGCTATACGGGTCGTATCCATAAGGAGGGAGAGTGATGAAAGCTTGATGCGGCTTCTTTGTTCAAGAAAAGAGAAAGTTCTTTGTTTCAAATAAAGAATTGGAAAATGAAAACAAGTTGTTTCAAGAATTATTTGAAAATAATGTAGTGGTTTGTAAAGTTAGATTTTCTTAATGGTAAAAACATATGGCTAACTTTCTACTAATTGCTCTCACTAATCTCTAACTTCTTGAAGATATAACCTCACGATGGATCATAGGCAAGCATAACCCTTATGCATAGGAACTATTCACGTGAAATCGAGTGAAAGTTCTTCCTATAACTTAGCTTTTCACGACAAAAACTCGGACATTCCTTTATCAAGATCCAATAGAAGGTGAGAATAAGGGAAGATACGAGTACACTAATGGTATCAGCAAAGTTAAAAGGAAAAATCTCAAACTTACAACAACAAGTAAAGTAGACAACCCATAGATCATCAAAAACCCATTAAGAATGAATTATAAGAAAGTAAATACTTGTAGGTAAGTTATAGTTAGAACCCTCGCCTTAAGATGTCATAGCTCTCGTTTGCATAAGACTTGCTTGACACTATTGACTCATTTGGGTTATCAATCAAGTTGTTAGAGATTAGTGGGTTAGTAGTTAGTTAGCCATGCAATGAAAGAGTTAGCTAGACATGCTTGAGAAAAGAAACAACAAAAGAAAGGAGGTAAAGAGAAAGGGAGTTACACTACAACAAGAAAGTAAAAGCAAATGGAAAGCACAAGTAAATGGAAAAAAGAAAGAGAAGTAGTTACTTGTATTAGCTTGTCACCCTTCAAATACAACTTGTACACACACACACTCTCTCTCTCTAATAGCTAAAACTAAAACTAGAAGAAGGAAACAAAACAACTACAATCCTAAAAATAAGATTACAACAACTTGCTCTAACTCTGGATATCTCTCAACTGAAGCTCCTGTGAGGTATTTATAGGCACCAGGGGAAAGTGGGCTAGGGGGATGACCCTTGGCCCGAAGCCCGGGCGCGCGCGCCGTATGGCAGCAAAACGCGGCCTAGGCCACGTTTTCACGGCTCTGCCAGGGCGGCGCGTGCTGGCTTCGGGCAGCGCGATGTCCCTTCTGTCTCCTGTCAGATAGGTCTGCTGGATTCGTGATTTTATGCCCTGTGCTGACAAAAATCTCCTCCCTAAAGTCAATGACTACTTGGTAGGCCTTTAATCACCCATTAAATGGCGATTTAGGGTCTTCTTCTTCATTTACACACCATGGACCTAGATTGAAGCAAGCAAAGCTTTATTAGCAGATTTTTACATCAAATAAATATGAGAATGTGATAAAAATTATACAAAATTAGAGACTAATCAGTGACCGCTTGCATAACTCATCTTAGCAAGTTTAAAAATTGCATTTGATTAGCAAAACACCTAGTCACCCCCCCTCTAGGTGTATTTTAATAAATAATATGAACTTCATAAAATAATAAATTAGAAGAAGAAAGAGATTAGAAAATACCAAGTTAGGGACTCTAGTAATGCCTTTGTTCTTCTTTAACTTCAGTATGCAGAATTTATTCTACAAAAGCCAAGAAACTGAAATCTAAAACCCTAATATAAGTTTGACTTTATGATGAGATTCATGAGATTGATACAGTTACAAGAGATTGTAGCCCTTTATATAGATCTCAGAGCCAATTACAATCAGAAACACATTAGGACTTCTAATCCTACTTCAATTTGGTGTGAAAATCTAATTCTGAATTGATCTGCAAACACTTAAAGTTAATTGCTGAATATGACTCATCAAATCGCCTAAGTGGAAATAGATGTCAACATAAACATTGTAGCCCTTTAAGTCTTCTTCCTGTAGAATTTTGAATCATCAGAATTGAATTTGTAGAGCGAAAGTTATGATCAAAATATTAAAAGGCGTTTAATCTGAATTTGAATCTGAAACAAATTTCTGTTAGCCCAAAGGCCCATCACTCTAGTCTTGATGATGATTAACTCATGTAGTTATAGTACTAATGATCTTGTGTTTATATAGTTTCAGATTTACTGTCAAGATCTTAGTCGGTGTTTAGCTTCAATAAAAGATTCAAAGTCAAGTTTTAAAGCTAGCACATGTTGATTCAAGAGCTCGCGCATCAAGATTGCATCAAGTACTCAAGAGGAGTCTAGCTCATTGGATCAAGGTTTGGACCAAGTCAAGAAGGCGAAGAAGATTTTCAAGAGAAGATTTTCAAGAAGACTTGAGTCATGTTTGTAAGTGTTAAGATTTATTTTTAGATAAAATGTAAAGGATAGGTTAGTTGTGAATTTCTCAAGCTCTCTCTCTCTCTCTCACACACACACACAAGATTTACATGTGTTTTCGTAGGAATAGTTTTGACTTTAGAAAATACCGTTTTAGTTTTTGAGCTTCAAAGTATATATCTTTATGTTTCATGATTAGAGTTTATCAAAACAAGTTTATATGGTTTATATGTGTTTTGAATTTCATCCATACATATTGTTGGTTTAAATGTTTAGAAAAACTTATTTGGTGATTTTATATCATATGTTTGAGTTTTGTATTTATCAAAACTTATTTTAGAGGTTATTGTCAAAACATAGATATTTCATCTCATATGTGTATTGGATCATATCTATACACACTAACCTTCAAAAGTATTTAAAATATCTTGTTTTTGTATTTGAAGAAGTTTTGGAAAAATTATTTTTCAATTTGAAGATTGTTTTTGAAAAATACGGATTTTTGTTTAAGGAAAATTTCTATATTACAAAAATGGTTCAAAACGTTTATAATATGTGTTGATTTGTGATCACACATATTTGTACTTCAAAGTATGTTAATGAACTTATTTTTGTAGATTTTATGTGATTTTATGAGAATTTATAAGAATTTATTAAACCAAGTTTTAATACCCAAAATGTCTGACCAGGCCTTCTGCCGGTCGACCGACCGATCGACCGTGGCAGAAGTCGGTCGACCGGGCGGTCGACCGATGTGCACAGATATGTGTACAGCAGTTTGGCTTGAGGGCCGGTCGACCGGGCGGTCGACCGCTATGGCCCCGGTCGACCGACCGGTCGAACGTCCAGAGAGCTTTGCTCTCTGGTCTGGCATCGGTCGACCGGGCGGTCGACCGGCAGGTCAAAGCCCAGGCACGATCGACCGAGCGATCGACCGGCAGGCTGCAACGGTCAAAAATATGATCGCTGGCCGGTCGACCGACAACAGAGTTTTCTGCTGACTTTGACCCCAACAGTTAGTTTTTGGGAGTCTATATAAGGGGACTGTTTTGGACAAGATTTTTGGAGAGTTTCAAAGCCAATTTTTCTCATCTCTTATAGATATTTTCTCCAGTTTTTTAGGGCTAATACTTCTATATCCAAAGGAGAGTTTTCAAGAGTGTTTTCAAAAGTGATTTCTTGAGTTTTTCACAACATCTCTATCCTAGTTTTTTCTCACACATACTTGAGCTTTCCATTGCTAAATCCATCCTATAGGAGCTTTGTTGTGAGAGTTATTTTTGTGATCAAGAGAAGTGATCACAAGTTTACATCCTGTATTATGAAGTGTTGCAGAGGTTGTGGCCTCAGTGAAGAAGGGTTTTGTGGTGATCAAGTGAAGTGATCACCAAGTGTTCCGACGTGTAGTTGGAGGAGTTATAAGAGGTGCGGCCTCGGCAAGCTAGTGTGCTTGCGTGCGTTTGTTCTTGCGGGAACAAGTGAGGGACTTCGGGTCCGGAGTGAAAAACACCTAGAGGGGGGGGTGAATAGGTGTAATTGCTAATCTAATGATCTTTTTAAAACTAAGTATGATGAATGATGCAACGATCTCTCAAAACAAGACTAAGAGCCGAATACCCCGTGAGAGGTTCTGAACTCCTTCCTCCCAATTCCCCTTGAATGGGTTAGAGGTGCGCAATGCAACCTTGTTGTATGAGATATGATCGATCAAGGTAAAGTATGATGGATGAAAAATGAGATGCACACAAATATCACAAGTATCACAAGCTTGAAGTAATAGCACAAAGAAAGAAACAAGATCACAAGCAAGTAATTGAAAGCAATAAAGTGCAAGAGAAATTTAAGCAAGAATGGACACAAGGCAATCGCAAACACAAGATGTTTGTTTCGAGGTTCGAGCCACCGCTCTACTCCCCGCCTTCACCTCCGTGAAGGGTTTCCACTATCCACCGAGGACGCCTTACAATGGTCTACCAAAGACCGGAGCACCGAGCCCTTACAATAACCTCTACCGAAGAGGTGTCTCCACAAGAACAAGGATCACAAGAATAATAGTGATCTCCACAAGATCACAAAACTCTTTCTCAAACTCTTTTACAATCTCTCACTCTTTTACAACTTCTCTATAGTATGAGTAAAGGATTTTTGGCTCTATGAAGTGTAGTGAGAAAAACTTCAGTTGTAGAGTGAGATTAGCAATCAAACACAACTGAAAAACAAGCTCAAAAGAATTGGAATTGAAAGCTTTGAAACAATTTTTCTTCTCCTTTGAAAAACAATGAAAACTTAGGATTTTTCTTTTTAAAACATGAGGACCTATTTCCCTCTATTTATAAGGAGAGAATAGGTTAAAAACAATTTCTTTACACCTAATTTGACCTGAAAAAGGTCTCCAACAACTCTCTAAAAGTCTGTTAAAACAGAAAATAAAAACAGATTTCAGAATTGGCCCAAAGAGGAAAGAGCCGTTGGGCTCTTGCAGGCGTAGCGGTCGACCGGGCGGTCGACCCAAACAAACCGAGAGCAGACCTGCTCTCAGACGGTCGACCGGTCCGGTCGACCGTCAAACGTGCACAGACGTGCACGCCTAGGTACAAAGGCCGGTCGACCGGGCCGGTCGGCCGGTCAACCTGAAACAGGAAAACTGGCAGTTTTTTGAAGTTGGAAATTTTTGTAAAAATATTTTAAAATACTTACAGCTAAGTATTATGCAAGAAATAGTCTATACACTTGTTTTAAACAAGATATTCAAAATGTAACAAGTTGGATACATGTATATATAAACTAAGGCATAAAACTTAGAAACAAAAGTTTTTAAAACATAGAATTTGTAAAGAGTAATGTGTGTGTGTATCCTAGAGCCAAATATCCTACACTCAAACTTTAACATTCTATTCTTACAATGTTCTAGGGACTTCAAGGCTTCAAGAGGGGCTATCTACACATGATCTTCAATTTTGCATCTTGAGCCCAAATTGAGTTGTCTTGAGTCCAAAGCACCTTCCTTTAGGGAAGAAGACATCTATTTGAGATAGAAACCTGAAACACACTTAAACAACAATTGATATTAGTACAAATAACTAATATGTTTTGTAATTATCAAACACACTAAAAACGGGTGATTGTAACCTTGGGCCAACAATCTCCCCCTTTTTGATGATGACAAAACATATAAGTTATTTAAACAAAAATGGAAGAAGAGCTTGGAAAGCTCCCCCTCAAACAATGCTATATATATATCAAGATTATAAAAAAATGTAAACACTCATAAAGCATTGAAAAATATCAACACAATAATTTTTGTCATAAAACTCAAAAAAAAATGAACAAAATCTTTTTCTCCCAAAACTCAAGTAAATAAACAAACTCAATAAACAAACTATAAGCAAACTTATTTCTTTTTCTCTCCCTTTTTGTCATACATCAAAAAGGGTCAAAAACAAAACAAACAAAACACCAAAATAGAAATATTTTTTAAGAATCTATCATGCAAACATTCAACTCACCGCAAATAAATGAAAATCTAGCATAATCTAGAGGTTTAGTAAAAATATCGGCAAGTTGAAAATCGGTAGAAACATAATCAATATCAATATCACCTTTCTCATAATGATCTCTAAGAAAGTGATACCTAATGTCAATGTGTTTGGTTTTACTATGTTGATTTGCATTATTTGTCATGTGAATAGTACTAGTATTATCACAAAATATTTTAACATGATCAAAGTGTAAATCATAGTCAAGGAGAGTATGTTTCATCCAAAGAACTTGTGCACAACAAGCTCCGGCTGCAACATACTCCGCCTCGGCGGTTGAAAGGGCTACCGAATTTTGCTTTTTGGAAGACCAAGATACAAGACAATTGCCTAAGAATTGACATGTTCCACTTGTACTCTTCCTATCTACCCTACAACCCGCATAGTCGGCATCCGAAAAACTCGTCATTGAAAATTGGCCGGTTTTCGGATACCACAAACCCATTTCAATAGTGCCCTTAAGGTATCTAATTATGCGTTTAACCGCAATTATGTGAGACTCTTTAGGACAAGATTGAAAACGTGCACAAAGACAAACGGAAAACATAATATCCGGCCTACTAGCCGTTAAATAAAGCAAGCTACTTATCATGCTACGATATAATTTAATGTCTACACTTTTACCTTGTTCATCCTTGTCAAGCTTTGTAGTTGTTGCCTTGGGAGTTTTGCTTACTTTAGATTCTTCAAGCCCGAACCTTTTGATTAGTTCCTTTGTGTACATGGCTTGATTGATGAAGATCCCATCCTTCTTTTGCTCGATTTGGAGTCCAAGGAAATAGTTGAGCTCCCCCATCATAGACATTTCGAATTCATCCTTCATGCATGACTCAAAAGCTTGGCAAAGAGATTCATTAGTAGAACCAAAAATAATATCATCTACATAAATTTGTACAATGAGTATATCTTTTTCTACATGTTTTGTAAACAAGGTTGTATCAATTTTACTTTTCTTAAAACCATTTGAAATCAAAAATGAAGAAAGTCTTTCATACCAAGCCCTAGGGGCTTGTTTTAAACCATAAAGAGCTTTATCTAATTTAAAAACAAAATCCGGATGTGTAGGATCAACAAACCCGGGGGTTGTTCAACATACACTTCCTCTTCAATAAAACCATTTAGAAAAGCACTTTTAACATCCATTTGAAACAATTTAAATCTTTATATGAGGCAAATGCTAGTGTCATCCGTATGGCTTCAAGCCGTGCTACGGGTGCAAAGGTTTCTTCAAAATCGATTCCTTCGATTTGAGTGTAACCTTGGGCAACTAACCTAGCTTTATTCCTAACAACGTTACCCGATTCATTCAACTTGTTCTTAAAGATCCACTTAGTACCAATTGTTGGTCTATCGTGGGGCCTAGGAACAAGGTGCCAAACTTAGTTGCGCTCAAATTGATTGAGTTCCTCTTGCATAGCTAGCAACCAATATGAATCGGCCTCGGCTTCGAGGACGTTCTTGGGTTCAACATGAGAAATAAATGCATAATGTCCACAATAGTCATGAAGTTTAGAGCGAGTTGTTACCCCTTTTGATACTTCACCTATGACGAGGTCCTTGGGATGATGTGGATTGTATCTCCAATCCTTTGGAAGTTGTTGAGTGGGCTCTTCTCCATTTGTTTGATCTTCATTTCCTTGAGCCTCTTGCATTTTAGCTTCACTTCCTTCATCATCCTTTGGCTTGTCTCCCATAGTAGGTGTATCCTCCAAGGTCACTTTCTCCAAGCCTTCATGCAAAGCATCTATTTCTACAATATTCTTAACAAACAAGTTAGATTCCTCAAACTTAACATGTATAGATTCCTCAATAGTCAATGATGACCTATTGAAGACTCTATAAGCCTTACTAGTATTAGAATAACCCACAAATATAGCCTCATAAGATTTAGGATCAAATTTTCCTAAATTATCTTTTGTATTCAAAACAAAACATTTGCATCCAAAAACCTTGAAATATGAAACATTTGGTTTTCTAGAAAAGTACATTTCAAAAGAGGTTTTTGTAGTATTTTTACACAAGAAAACACGATTTGATATATAGCATGATGTATTAACGGCCTCGGCCCACAAATAATGTGGTAGACCATATTCACTAAGCATTGTCCTAGCCATCTCTTGCAAAGTTTGATTTTTCCGTTCAACTACTCCATTTTGTTGTGGAGTTCTAGGACAAGATAGTTCATGCTTTATTCCATGTTCTTCACAAAAAGTGGTAAAGGGTTGGTTAATGAATTCACCTCCTCTATCACTTCTTATTCTTAAAATCGAAACATCTTTTTCTTTTTCAACTCTTTTCTTAAAAGTTTGGAAATACGAAAATGTTTGATTTTTATGCTCAAGAAAGAAAACCCAAGTAAAACGTGAAAAATCATCAACTAAAACAAATGCAAATCTATTCCCACTTAGACTTTTGGTTTGTGTAGGGACAAATAGATCCATATGGATTAACTCCAAAGGACGTGATGTCATGATATCCTTAATTGACTTGAAAGAAGACTTAGTTTGTTTCCCAAATTGACATGCGTCACAAACTTGGTCCTTTTCAAAACTCAAACAAGGAATACCTTTCACCATTTCCTTTGTGTTTAACCTAGAAATATGGTCAAAAGAAATATGGCCTAATCTTCTATGCCACAACCAAGAGTCATCATTGAGGGCTTTTAAACAAGTAATATTACAAGACATATTTAACATATCTATCATATAAACATTACTTTCACGAAAACCGGAAAACACACATGCATTGGAAGTTCTATCAATTACTTTACAAGCTACATTATCAAAAACAACATCAAAACCTTTATCACAAAGTTGACTAACACTCAAGAGGTTATGCTTGAGTCCATCAACTAAAACTACATTCTCAATTAAAGGGGATGTGCCAAGTTTTACATTACCAATACCGATGATTTTACCCTTGGCGTCATCTCCGAAGGTGACGGTGCCACCTTCATGGTATCTTGATAGGGTTGCAAAGTTGTTGATGTCCCAAGTCATGTGCCTTGAGCAACCACTATCAAGATACCACAATCCTCTACGTCGTTGGGCTTTGGAAGGTACCTATATCATTTAACAAAGTTGTTGACTTTGGTACCCAAACTTTCTTTGGTCCTTGAAAGTTAGTGTTTCGAACCCAAACATTATGAAAAGATGCACTTAGTCTATCATAGCAAAAATTGGCTAAGTGTCCTTTCCGCCCACAATGTGAACATGAGAACACTCTTCCATACATGAATGCATGATGAGTGTGTGAAGTGTGAGCATGCTTTGGGGGTTTGCCACGATGTAAAGGTTGTGTGGTATGAACATGAGCATGAGCATGGTGAACATTTTTCTTAGGGGCTTGTTTCTTAGGAAACATAGCCTCTATCTTCTTCTTATCAAACTCACAATTTTTTAAAACAATTCCTAATGAGTCTATTCTTTCTTTAAGCATGGTAATCTCATTAGAATCAACTTGTGGGGACTTGCCTTTACAAGAAATCTTATACTTGTCAAAATCTTTTTTAGTGGAAACAAGAGTGGAAAGTAATTCATCTTTTTCTTTAGAAATAGTAAAGACTTGAAGATTAAGAGATTCATTTTCCTTTTTCATTTTAAAAACTTTTTCTTTAGGGAGTCATAGTTATGTGAGAGTTCTACAAATGCTTCTCCTAATTCATCCATGGAAAGTTCATCATTAAGAGAAGTGGAAAGGGTTACCTTGCTTGTGCTCTCATTTGCCATGAAGCACATGTTGGCGGTATCAATCTCCTCCTCGGATTCGCTCTCGGAATCCCATGTAGCTTTCATAGCTTTCTTCTTGTAGGGCTTCTTGGATGTGGAGGGCTTTACTTTATCCGGACACTCCGCTACAATGTGTCCCGGTCTTTGGCAATTGAAACAAACGATCTTTCTTTCTTCTTTGCCTCCTTGCCATCTCCTTCTTCCTTGGAATTTAGCCTTATTGTACATCCTCCGGACGTTCTTCACAAGAAGTGAGAGCTCTTTGTCATCTTCTTCTTCATTATCTTGTCGAGTGAGTGGTTTGACTTTTGAAGGTTATAGTCTTCTTTTTGGAAGGAGCCATATCCTCCCTTGCTTTCCTCTCCATCTCATGTGTTTTGAGATTTCCAATGAGACCTATGAGCTCCATCTCCTCTTTGTCATTGAGTTCCTTCAAGGTAGTTGCCTTTACTTCCCATGAAGGAGGAAGAGCCCGGATGATCTTTCTCACCTTTTGATCATTGTCAATACCATCACCTAGAGAAGAAAGTCCATTAGTGATCTTTGTAAATTTTGTAACCATATCATCTATGGTTTCATGTTCTTGCATGCTAAAGTTCTCATATTGGGACCGAAGAAGGTCTATCTTAGCCCTCTTCACTTGTGAAGTCCCTTCATGTGTAACTAGCAAATGTGTCCAAATTTCATATGCGGACTTGCAATGAATAACTCTAGCTATATCATCATCATTGAGGCTTGAAGGAGTGCATAGTGAGCCCTAGCATTGGCATCAAATTCTTTGGTCTCAATTTCGGACCAAGTAGATTCATCACCGGGGGGTGCACTAAAGGGTTTGGTCACGGCCTTTGCAACTCGGCTACCTAGAGATTGCAAGAAAATGGTCATCTTAACCTTCCATATGGGAAAGTTAAGTCCATCAAACTTAGGAGGGGTTTTAATTCCATCGGCCATTTTTACTAAGTGAATATGAATGAAATGATTAGCAAAATTAGGATCTCTCTAAGTTTGTTAAGCCAAATCCTAGAGTCCAAGCTCTGATACCAATTGAAAAACACCTAGAGGGGGGTGAATAGGTGTAATTGCTAATCTAATGATCTTTTTAAAAACTAAGTATGATGAATGATGCAACGATCTCTCAAAACAAGACTAAGAGCCGAATACCCCGTGAGAGGTTCTGAACTCCTTCCTCCCAATTCCCCTTGAATGGGTTAGAGGTACGCAATGCAACCTTATTGTATGAGATATGATCGATCAAGGTAAAGTATGATGGATGAAAAATGAGATGCACACAAATATCACAAGTATCACAAGCTTGAAGTAATAGCACAAAGAAAGAAACAAGATCACAAGCAAGTAATTGAAAGCAATAAAGTGCAAGAGAAATTTAAGCAAGAATGGACACAAAGCAATCGCAAACACAAGATGTTTGTTTCGAGGTTCGAGCCACCGCTCTACTCCCCGCCTTCACCTCCGTGAAGGGTTTCCACTATCCACCGAGGACGCCTTACAATGGTCTACCAAAGACCGGAGCACCGAGCCCTTACAATAACCTCTACCGAAGAGGTGTCTCCACAAGAACAAGGATCACAAGAACAATAGTGATCTCCACAAGATCACAAAACTCTTTCTCAAACTCTTTTACAATCTCTCACTCTTTTACAACTTCTCTATAGTATGAGTAAAGGATTTTTGGCTCTATGAAGTGTAGTGAGAAAAACTTCAGTTGTAGAGTGAGATTAGCAATCAAACACAACTGAAAAACAAGCTCAAAAAGAATTGGAATTGAAAGCTTTGAAACAATTTTTCTTCTCCTTTGAAAAACAATGAAAACTTAGGATTTTTCTTTTTAAAACATGAGGACCTATTTCCCTCTATTTATAAGGAGAGAATAGGTTAAAAACAATTTCTTTACACCTAATTTGACCTGAAAAAGGTCTCCAACAACTCTCTAAAAGTCTGTTAAAATAGAAAATAAAACTGATTTCAGAATTGGCCCAAAGAGGAAAGAGCCGTTGGGCTCTTGCAGGCGTAGCGGTCGACCGGGCGGTCGACCCAAACAAACCGAGAGCAGACCTGCTCTCAGACGGTCGACCGGTCCGGTCGACCGTCAGACGTGCACAGACGTGCACGCCCAGGTACAAAGGCCGGTCGACCGGGCCGGTCGGCCGGTCAACCTGAAACAGGAAAACTGGCAGTTTTTTGAAGTTGGAAATTTTTGTAAAAATATTTTAAAATACTTACAGCTAAGTATTATGCAAGAAATAGTCTATACACATGTTTTAAACAAGATATTCAAAATGTAACAAGTTGGATACATGTATATATAAACTAAGGCATAAAACTTAGAAACAAAAGTTTTTAAAACATAGAATTTGTAAAGAGTAATGTGTGTGTGTATCCTAGAGCCAAATATCCTACACTCAAACTTTAACATTCTATTCTTACAATGTTCTAGGGACTTCAAGGCTTCAAGAGGGGCTATCTACACATGATCTTCAATTTTGCATCTTGAGCCCAAATTGAGTTGTCTTGAGTCCAAAGCACCTTCCTTTAGGAAGAAGACATCTATTTGAGATAGAAACCTGAAACACACTTAAACAACAATTGATATTAGTACAAATAACTAATATGTTTTGTAATCATCAAAACACACTAAAAACGGGTGATTGTAACCTTGGGCCAACACGAAGTTCTAGTGTGAACTCATTGTAGGTGTTGCAGCACCGAGTGATCCAGTGGGATCATTTTTAGTGGAAATCCTTCATAGTGTTGAAGGCGGGGACGTAGAACAAGGGTGCTCGAATCTCGAAACAAATCTCTCGTGTTTGTGATTGCTTTCTCTCTCTCACTCACTTGTGTTTATATATCTTGAATGCTTACATTGCTTATATCTTTATATGCTTGATATACTTGTGCTCAATTGATATATGCTTGGGATTGTTTGCTCACACTTGTATTCAATCAAGAGAGCCATAGTGGCACCTCAACTCTTAATCTAGAGGAATCTTGAGGAGAGTCCAGAGCCCTTCATCGAAATTCGGCTACACTCTTGTGTTATACGTTGTGTGTTTAGCTTAATAGTTTTACTTTGCATAAATAGTTTTTAATTCCGCATCATTATCATTAGATTAGCTAGTACACCTATTCACCTCCCCTCTAGGTGTATTTTCAATTGGTATCAGAGCCTAGTGCTCTTGATTTGGGTCTAACAACCTAGAGTTAAAGATTCTCATTTTAGCTAATCACTATATTTGTACACACACATATAGATTTCATGATACCTCCCATGTTTGATATTCTTAACATCCAAACTTGAAAAGTTAAGATGTCAATGTACCTCAAAGTCCTAGGAATTCATATTTATTTGGCCACTATTAATGATTCATACTATTTAAATGGCAAACATCTAGAGGCTAATGCAAGAGCCATTCATGTTTTAAAGAGTACCCTAAATGATAATTATTTATGTAGGGTTGCTAACTTTGATTCAGCCTTTTTAATATGGAACACTCTAATTTTTCTTGGTGAACAAAAGCAATACTATGCGGGGAGTGACTCGGATGATGGAAGTGATGCTTCCAACATATGCTACATGGTCCAAGAGGATAACTCCCTTGAGATAAATTCTGAATCCGAGGTATAAGAAGATATTGACATGCCATATGATGAGCTTGCATCCTTTTGTCAAAAACTTCTTGAAAAATATGAATTAGTGAAGAAAGAAAAAGATTCTTTTAAAAATAAATTTGAAATTATTTCAAAAGAGAATGTTTCCTTGTCTTCAAAATTAAATGATATATGTGAAGGAAACAATTCTTTAAAAATAAAATTATTTTGGTAGAAAAAGAAAAAGAGATTGTCTTGAAAGAAAATAACTCTTAGAAAGAAAAATTATTTCAAAAGAAAAAGAAACATTTCTAAAAAGAAAAAGATTGTTGATTCTCATTGTTGCCATGCTAATAATGATCCTTGCCATATTTTTCATGCTACTATTGATAAAATGAGATTCATATCTTGAAAAATAGAATTAATTATTTGAGCTCAACTTTGAGAAATTGTGCAGTCAACCATTCTAGATTGGAAACCTTATTTCAAAAGAAACAAGCTCCACATGTTCATGCACATAACTCACGTCATACATATACACACCATGCTCACATTCACACCACTCATATGCTTGCTAGAGTACATAAATGAACACATTGTGGCCGTAAATGCCATCTTGCAAGATTTTGCTTTGGTAGAATAAATTCTTTAAATTTTGCAAATAAAAATATTTGGGTTCCTTATGATGCTAACCCTCGTGGACCCAAAAAGAAATGGCTACCAAAATCGCCACCTCTTGTGGTTGATGTAGGTGTGGGCTCTCAGATGACGTGAGAGGTATGGTGCCTTGGTGGTGGATGCATGTGGAGTTAGATGGACATACCTTATTGATGCATCGCTATCAAGGATGTTTGGTGGGAGGACCACCATGGTTTGAAGATATAGAGAATAGTTCATGTAGTTTGGTAACTATCTCTAACTCCTATTTTAGTTTACATGCTTTTATATAAATGTTTTTAGCATATTTTGGTTTTGTACTTCATGTGGTGAATACTTATTTAGATGTAGTTTTCGTTAAAACTTATATTTATACTTATACAAACAGTGAGTTACACTTGATTATTATATGTTTGTGCCTCATTGCTCATTTGTACTCATTACATGTACATGTATAACCTAGTTTTGATGATTCTTTCATTTACACTTGTTTTTTCTATCTTTGTACATGTTTTTGCTTGATGTATATGTTATTTTTGTCAAAAACTAATAAATATACATGTATATCTTTGAGTCACTTGCCTTCATGCAAAATTCTATTATGGACTCGTTTGTGTTTGGGATATGTACGTGTATTTTTAGTTTAGATAGAAAATACATATACCTTGAAGTTTGTTTTTAATGAAAAATAAATTTTTATAATTTTCATATGTTTTGATATTTTGAGCTTTATTGTTTATTTTCATGAATATGCTATTTGATTGACATTTTACCTGCACACAAAATATAGTATTTCAGTTTTAAGAATAGGATGTGCAAGGTGCTCAATCTACCGCTATAGCAAGTGGCTATGCGGGTCGTGATCCACAGGGAGGGACTAGCGATGGAAGCTTGTTTAGTAAGTTCTCTCTTTTTTTATTTATAATGATATTTACAATGATATTTATAATGAAAAAGAAGAAGTGTGAAAAAGATTGGGAATATTGTGATTTATACTAAAATTAAAAGAAAGACAAAAAACTAAAAACTTACTTACCTCTTTGGCGTTTGCTTACCTTGGAACCGTGTCAATGATGTACCTTTCTTTGAAGGCAAACAAAGCATGGAATATGAGATCTTCCCTATTCCCGATCTATACTACAAATAAAAGGGCGAGCTATACTACCATGGAAATAGATCTTCATCACCATAAACCATCAACGGCACTTGCAAGGAGAAGGCAACTTCGAAGCTCTTGGTTTCATATGGATCCACAAACACAAAAGTGGGAAACAAAAACAAAAAAAAAAAAAAAAAGAATAAACTTTGATTTGATTCAATTAACAATGGAAGAAAGATTACTTACACCGATGTCACCTTCAGTACAAGTTTGATCTCCTTCCTCCATGAAAGTATCCTCTCCTCTCAGTTACATAAAGAAAATTAAAAATTACAAAAAAGAAAATAAAACCTAAATTACAATCTACAAGTTAGCCTAAGAAAAATCCTAAATTTGTCTTTGTACTCGACTGTGTCCCTTCTCTGTTGCTCTGCAGGGGTATTTATAGGAGCTGGAAGACGTAGAGTCCCAATACAACTCTCCCAAAAAATCTTATCGCCAGACTCATCTATCTTGCCGCGGAAACGCGGCTATGGCCGCGTTTTCGCGGCCACAGTGTGGTCCCTGGCCACGCGCTTTCGCGCGTGGCCTCCTCTGGTCCGTCCATCTGGGTATATCCTTCTGGAAGTTGTATGCCGACTCATTAGTTTGAAAATTCGGGATAACTTGGGAAGCAAGTTACCCTAAAACCAGATCTTCCAAATCTTTTAAAACGAATTTTATCTTTGTACTCTTCTCCTTTTATCTTTATCCATGTCCTGCAAGCATTTAGGGTTGAGTAGAAGTCTATCCCTTCCCTCTTCTTTTAGTAATTGCAACTTTTACACTTGGTAATTGCAACTTTTGTACTTGGGCTTGCACATGGGCTTTTGGGCTTCATTTAAGGCTTTATTCTTTATTTAATTAATTACTCAAGGCCTGCACACATTAAATAATAAAATATTAGTAATAGCGCATAATTGTAGGAATAAATATGAAAATATGATAGTAAATGTAGTGACAATTATGCATTTTTTACTACCTATCACACCCCCACACTTATCTTTTTGCTCGTCCTCGAGTAAAAATCAAAAAGAAAAAGAAAAACTAATCTAACTAACTCACTTTCGTAGGAATCACGGTTGCACTTAGCATGTGCAACAAGCCGTTAAACCTCTAGGTTACCCTAGAGGACGAGTGTTGTCTCGTGAGGGTTTTCAGCGGATTACACCCACAAAATCCATAAAAAGGAAAATATTTGAAATATGTTTGAAGAGACCAAGTAATCTATAAGTTTTAGGGTTATCATTTTTATTCATTCTTAAACTTACTCTTTATATAATAAATTGTTATTCATTTTAGGTAAGGATCAAAACTGAATTTTTGTATAGTCTTTTTCGTTACCAAAAGTCATATGCATCCTTGTGAATTTTTACTTGGAATTCCTTAACTTGGACTCTCATGCCTCTTTATTATTATTATGATTATTATTTTATTTTTTTTAAATATGTATAACTCATCTAATTTTCTTTCGTGTAAGTATCAAGGCTTCTTGAGGCCCTCATACCTAACTAATTGACTATTAGATGTGTTAATACATATATAATATTTCTTAGTTTTCTTAGACTTTCTAATCCACCCATGTAGCGAACTTAAAGTCGGTGACTCTCAAACTGGTTGGTTTTAGGGCACCGGGTGAGAAAACACCCCACAGACTCAAATTCGAGTGAACTAGGCCACAAGACCAAGGACTTTATTTTATAAAATCACTTTTAGGCGTGAATATTTATGCTTCTTGAGGCACACGTATCCAGCTTAATTAGTGAATGTCTTTTTTTTTTAATTATTATTTTTTTTTACGAGGCACATGAGTCTTTGTCTTAGAATCCTAGATATGCATTAGGTATACACATTTCATTAAGGTAAAAATCAAGACTAACTACTTATTCAATTTCTCCTCCTATACCTAAAAATTCAACAATTTATTTATTTTGACCAAGTTTTTAGAAATCCTAATCATGATTTTCCTAATTCTTAAGACTAACTTAGATTTCTTTCAAAAGATAAGTCAAAGTATTGTCCCCTTTTTTTTCATTTTTTTTTTTTAGTATCTACCTATGTTAGTATGTTAGTAAACCCTCCCCCTCACTTATCTCATGCATTGTCCTCAATGTATGAATGAATGCATGTATGCATGAAAAAGAAGAAAGGGAAGGCAGATGTTACCTCTAGGTGGTGGTTCCGGTGGTGGTCTAATTGGTCCACGGAATGCGGCCCAATCTACTTTTTGTGGATTTCGGAGGAACCCACCAGAAAACTCTCTTGTATAACCCACTAAAATGATGTCTGTATGAACATTTTTTATTAAAAATTCCACCCCATCAAATTTCCAAATCTCATAATTATTTTCAGAGTCAATTGTGTCAACCGCCTTGTCCCAAAATGGAATGTGAAAAGATGGAATGATTGACTTGGACTTAAGAAGTATGGGAACAAATACCGACTCAGGAAAGTAACTTAAATCAAGTAAAGGTTCAGGAGTCGAGCTTGGTTCTAGAAGTGGGTCCAAATTAAAAAGTTGAAACGTAAGTCCACAATCATTTTCCCACAATAGAATGTGACTTAATATTGGTGATTCAAGTTCAGGAATGATAGGTGTGGGAATTAAAACTGACTCTAAAATATTACCTAAGTCGGGTAACAAAACATGAGTCAATATTGATTCGGGAATTTGAACTTGATCACATATTTGAGAATCTAGGTCACATTTCTCATTGAGTTCAATGTCATAAAAATGAGAACTTGCCAATTTATCCATGGGATTTTTAAAATTATAAAATTGGTCAAGTTCAATATGATCATCAAAAATGGGTGATTCAATTTCATTTTGAATTGGCACAGGATCCAATGTTGACTCGGGGAAAAGATTGAAATCAGGTGGAGACACCGGAGTCATTATTGAATCAGGAAGTAAAATTGAATCACTAAGTTGAGGTTCATGATCATATTCATTTTCAAGTTCAATTTCAGGAAAGGAATAACTTGCCAAACTGTCAATGTCATTTTCAAAATTTGGAGTTTGGGAAGTTCAAATGATTGTACTGAAATAGAATCTTGTTTTCCAAAGCAACGTGACTCTTCGGCTCTAAGAGAATGGTTAGCGACATCAGAAATGGCCGAACGGTGAGAGCGTAAAGTTTGCACCATCATATCTTTTTCATGATCACGAGCGATTCTAGCCTGAGTCATGACTTCAAGCATCTTTTCATAGTCGATAGGTTCATCATTTTGTTGTGATAGGACTTGAAAAGATGAAGTGTTGTTGTGACAATCATGATGAAATTGTGAGTCGGTCAGATTCTGTGATTGTTGCTTGGACTCACACATCATCATGTCCAAGATTGATGGTGATTGTTGCTTGGACTCATGCATACTCATCATTTCCAAGATAGATGATTTTCTATTTTGAACTGGAGGATCTGAGTATGAATCTTGGAAATATTGTGGACAAGGTGGATAAGGAGGACAAGTTGGTTGAAAATTGGACTCGGGGGAGGTGAATCCCCATGGACTCTGTGAAGAGTTGAAATTGTTATGGAAATTATGGTCATAAGATGGGGGCATGGGTTATATTCATTCGGATAAGACCACTCCGGCACACTAGGTTGGTTAAAGTTATGATATGCTGGGTTGGTAATATCCGAAAAAGAGGTTTGGGTGTAATATGGATTATTATTAAAATTGAAAAAATTGTTGTTATAAGCCATATCACAAACACAAACAAAGAAAAAGAAAACAAACAAATAAGCAAACAAAAAAAAATTCTAACCTAAGTTAGGGTAGACCTATGACCTAGACGACTCCTAACTGGTTAGACTGTCCACGGGAGGTATAATGTAGACTTTGACCACAAGCTAATCGGCCAGGTCAGGGCAAGATTGGTGGGAGGTTTTCTGTCAAAGACGTTCCTTAATTAAATAACCACCAATCTTCGGGCTTTCGGCCCTCAATCCCCTTCCTAGACACTGATTTGACAGGAGTCAAATTCCAACACCGTTCCCCTTAGGATAATCTCCTAATTGAGTCCGAGATGTCCCTAGGGCCAACGTCTACTCATTTTTAGTTAGGCTTGGGTTAGTGAGTGAGGAGATTGTTTGTGGGCCAAGGAAGGGTGATGAAATCCCCACCTTATCTTATTTATAGGACAAGCCCTTAAGTCAATTTAGTGCTCGTGTAAAGCAATAGACAAATATTCACTCAAAAGCAGTAAATCAGCCAAGGGTGCTTCCTAGTCTATTGCAATGCGAACGTACCTTGTCTCCAGCACTCTTCAACAGAAATTAAAAAAAATTAAATAGACACGTGCCTATATGCAAGAGTCTAATTTTTTTTATTTTTTTCAACAAATAGGTTACTGTTAATTAATTAGCAGTGTGCAGGGTGATCACAAAGAAAAGTTAACAGAGCAGTAAACAAATATTTCAATTTTCAGCAACCTGAGAAAACCGAGTAAGTAGTGAACTACTCAGGCCGCGAAAACGCGGCTCTGTAGTAGGCTTGCTGCTCTGCCTTTGAGGGCAGAGGCACAGAATTGCTATGTGTCCTTTACTGCTGTTAGATTTCCTATTCTCTGAACCTGCAAACAGAAAGAATAAAAGAATTAATTTTTTTTTTTTAGAGAAAAACTTACCGGCCCTCCCTGGCAACGGCGCCAAAATTTTGATTGAGATTTTACCTGCACACAAAATATAGTATTTCAGTTTTAAGAATAGGATGTGTAAGGTGCTCAATTCTACCGCTATAGCAAGTGGCTATGCGGGTCGTGATCCACAGGGAGGGACTAGCGATGGAAGCTTGTTTAGTAGTTCTCTTTTTTTTTATTTATAATGATATTTACAATGAAAAAGAAGAAGTGTGAAAAAGATTGGGAATATTGTGATTTATACTAAAATTAAAAGAAAGACAAAAACTAAAACTTACTTACCTCTTTGGCGTCTGCTTACCTTGGAACCGTGTCAATGATGTACCTTTCTTTGAAGGCAAACGAAGCATGGAATATGAGATCTTCCCTATTCCCGATCTATACTACAAATAAAAGGGCGAGCTATACTACCATGAAAATAGATCTTCATCACCATAAACCATCAACGGCACTTGCAAGGAGAAGGCAACTTCGAAGCTCTTGGTTTCATATGGATCCACAAACACAAAAGAGGGAAACAAAAAAAAAAAAAAAAAGAATAAACTTTGATTTGATTCAATTAACAATGGAAGAAAAGATTACTTACACCGATGTCACCTTCAGTACAAGTTTGATCTCCTTCCTCCATGAAAGTATCCTCTCCTCTCAGTTACATAAAGAAAATTAAAAAATACAAAAAAGAAAATAAAACCTAAATTACAATCTACAAGTTAGCCTAAGAAAACCCTAAATTTGTCTCTGTACTCGACTGTGTCGCTTCTCTGTTGCTCTGCAGGGGTATTTATAGGAGCTGGAAGACGTAGAGTCCCAATACAACTCTCCCAAAAAATCTTATCGCCAGACTCGTCTATCTTGCCGCGGAACGCGGCTATGGCCGCGTTTCCGCGGCCACAGTGTGGTCCCTGGCCACGCGCTTTCGCGCGTGGCCTCCTCTGGTCCGTCCATCTGGGTATATCCTTCTGGAAGTTGTATGCCGACTCATTAGTTTGAAAATTTGGATAACTTGGGAAGCAATTTACCCTAAAATCAAATCTTCCAAATCTTTTAAAACGAATTTTATCTTTGTACTCTCCTCCTTTTATCTTTATCCTTGTCCTGCAAGCATTTAGGGTTGAGAGAAGTCTATCCCTTCCCTCTTCTTTTAGTAATTGCAACTTTTACACTTGGTAATTGCAACTTTTGCACTTGGGCTTGCACATGGGCTTTTGGGCTTCATTTAAGGCTTTATTCTTTATTTAATTAATTACTCAAGGCCTGCACACATTAAATAATAAAACATTAGTAATAGTGCATAATTGTAGGAATAAATATGAATATGTGAAAGTAAATGTAGTGACAATTATGCATTTTTTACTACCATCACTATTCACATGATACTTGTGCACTCACGTTTCCCTTATTTACTCATGACCTTGTTTTCATAGGCATTTATGAGCTTTATAGATTTCGAGTGTCAACTCTTGTGTATTTAGCTTGCTCATGGGATATATGATTTGTTTTTATGTTTTGAAGGATCTTTAACTAGTTTTTCAAAAACTACTTTAAAGTAGTTATTTATTCTTCATTTGGTAGTGTTTTCAATCTACAACTGTTTTCAAATCTATTTTGAAAACTTCTACCCTTTAAGGGCGGATAGTTGGGTGACCATGCCTTATATCACTTATTAAATATCTTTTATCATGTGTTTGAAAGGGTGATAGTTATGAGTTATACACTTGATCTTCAAGGAATTTTATGTTTGTATACTCATATTTGTTTCTTATATATGTATGCTTCAAAATTCAGTTATTATCAACTTCTATTTCCATTTTCATACATACATATATATGACTTGATTGTGCTTTCAAAGTCACACATATTGGTGGGATAACTCATTAACCCTAGAAGAAAAGCAAACAATTCTGAATCACGAAATAGAAGTAGAAGACGCTCAAGGAACAATTACAAAGAAAAATGATTCTACCAGTTTTCTCATAATAACTATAGCAACACACTTTGTAGGAAATCCTGCAGAAGAACTAGGAGCTTTAAACATATCCCTTACTAATTTAAAATGTCCAACCCTTACTGACTTCAGATGGTATAAAGACATGTTCCTAACCTATGTATTAAAACGATCAGATTCAACTAAATCATTTTGGAAGGAGAAATTCATAACTGGACTACCCAATTTATTTTCACAAAGGGTTCTTACAAATATTAAAAAGGCTATGGGAGCCGAAGACGATAATGCTGATTTCAGCACTATTACATATGGACAACTATTTGCATTCGTAAAAAAGGAAGCTCTACAAGCTTGCCAAGAATTAAAATTCCAAGCCAAATATGGAAACAAGAGAGAAGAGATGGGCTCTTTCTGTGAAGCATTTGGTATTACAGGGATAAGAGCCCCTCTACTGAAAGGAGGCACAATCATAAGATGAGCCGTTACAAAAATTATAAGACAAGAAGACAAGAATATCCTCAAAATCCTAAAACAAGAAGACGTGACTATTCTCAAAAACATCACTACCAAAACAGGTCCAAACCAATTACTTGTTACAAATGTGGAAAAACTGGCCATATGGCAAATAAATGCAAATCAAAAGAGAAAAGAAAAGGAACTAATAATGATAAAATTAATGAAATCATAGATGATATGACGGACTTAGAAAACAACATCAAGAAGAAACTCAAAGAAAGATTTCAAATTATCTCCGAAATCAACAAAGTATCCGATGATAATGAATATTATGACTCATCAAGCTCTAGCGACTCCGATTGTAAATGTAAAACAATCAATATGATCAAAGAAAATACTTTCAAAACACGTAATTCAGAGAAAAAATCGAAAGAATTAATATTCGACATGATACAACAGATTCCTGATTTAAAAACACAAAAGGAACATCTAGAAAAATTAAGAACTCTAATAGTTAATGAAGAAGAAGAAAAGATAACTTAACTCAACCTTTCAGCATTTCAAAACTTTTTGAAACCTATCCGATAAATTCCACTTTAGGAACCAAACCAAACGACATTCGTAAACTTCAAACAGAGATACAACTCCTCAAAGATGAAATCAGATTCATTAAAGAAAATTTACGACAAATAGAGACAAGAAATCTAGCATATGAAACACAGATGTGTCTTGTCCAAAGCCAAATTAATAAGACAAGCGAAGAAAATACTGCATCACGATCATTGGAAGAACCGCTTTCCTTTTCCCTAAATGAAATAAACATTTCAACCAATTGTCCACCCAACCCTGGATTTATCTCCACTATTGAAAAATTCAATTACCAAAAATGGTTCATATTCATAACCCTGGCCATCGATGATTCAAAACTAACACTTACTGCAATGATTGATTCCGGAGCCGATCATAGTGTAATTAGGAACGGTATTCTCCCAACAAAGCATTATGAACCCACCAAAGAAAAACTAATCACGGCAAATGACTCGCCTTTAAAAGTCATGGGAAAAATAACAAACATATCAATATGCAATGAGACAATTTGTTTCAAACACCAATTCATTGTTATTAAAAATCTAAATACCGATATAATATTAGGAATACCATTTTTAACCCAAATCTATCCATTTTTGGGTTGATTCAAAAGGATTAGGCACAAGGGTAATGGGACAAGAGATCATATTCAGATTTATATCCCCTATCCAGTCCAAAACCCTAAATACCCTACAAAATGATACAATTTACCATAGCATTCATACACAACAATCATTGCATTCTGCATGCATTTATTCCATCCAAACAACACCCCAGTATAACCCTTGGATTCTTTACCACAGATTCATAATGGACAAAGGAAAATCTCCTATCCAGAAGACGGTCAATCCTAAAGACTATGAAATGAAAATCTCATCTCCTATTCAAAGTCACAACAGATTCCAAGTCCTTGGTAACTTTCCTCCTCTCCCCTTTGCTGTAACAACTCCAACAAAGACTCAAAGTACTCCAAGACCCCAATCTGATTCATCTCCCTACTTTACCAAGAAAAATCCTGAGTATTTGATCCTCACCAACTTCACAGAAATCCCGGATTACAAAAGACTTTGTTCATTCATAAATAACCTCCTACCAACTGGCTGCCAGTGGCCCCCAGATGATCCACTCAAAACCCAAAAATACTATGAGCTAGTTCTCATTGACTCTGGTTCAATAGAGCTTTATCATACCATGGACAACAACGATCCTAACAGGATCTCTTATTCCAAATGCGTCATCAAGAAAATAATTCGACCAATAGAATGGGCATCCCTTTCTACCACAAAAGAATTCACAATCAACTACATTCCGAAAGGATATACTTATCATGATTACAGGATGGCCTGGTATCGGGCATTCCTCCTCAGACCCTTCGATCATTCATGGTTCTTCACCTTCCATACTAATTGCAGTACAGACATCCCAGTATGGTTCTATGAATGGTGGCATTCATACGGGCCTACAACCAATATACTACCACCTACGGTACTCAAAGGCTTCAACAGGTACCTCTTCCAAGCCAAAGGATTGCATTACATCAAAACCGTTCAATACTACAAAGAATTCAAAGTACCATGGATTTTCTGCTGGAGCTACCAAATCACGCAGCACTACAGTGCTACGGACAAGTACCCAATGAGTTTAGTCAGGGAATTCAAAATCAAATGGTGGGACAAGTTCAACCAAAATCTATGTTCAGAATCGACAGTTAGCGAGTTCCTCGACTCCGGCAAAAAATTCCAACATCAAATTCAACAGGTCTCTAAACACTCGGACTCCCCAAAACCCTTTCCCAAGCCTCAACAACAATCCGAGAAGATTCAGACTCTGACGATGAATTCCAACAATTTCTAAAATTCCAAGAGTTCAAAAAGATGCAAAAGCAAATCGCCAAATCACGAAGCAGCTCCACTGCATCCTCCTCACCCATTGATCCAGCACTTGACCCCATAGGAGGTCAAGATCCATTTGATATGTAAAAAAAAAAAAAAAAAAAAAAAAAAAAAAAAAAAAAAAAAAAAAAAAAAAAAAAAAAAAAAAAAAGATCCAGAACCAGCATCCGAAGATCTCTCCACTCACAAATTCCCCCGAAGATCTCTCAAGAAGAGTCAGAACAACAGTACTCATGAACCAGACTGACAGATTCCTCGACAAAGGATGAAGTGACTCAAAAGCAACTGACAAAGACAGATTCCTCTCCGGACCGACAAAGGACGACATGACTCAAAGTGACAGATTCCTCTCCAGACAGACAAAGGACGAAGTGACTCAAAGCTGCAAGATTCCAAAGCCGACAAAGCAAGACAAGACTCAAAAGTAAGAAAAGACAGATTCCTCTCCGGACCGACAAAGGACGACATGACTCAAAGTGACAGATTCCTCTCCAGACAGACAAAGGACGAAGTGACTCAAAGCTGCAAGATTCCAAAGCCGACAAAGCAAGACAAGACTCAAAAGTAAAGAAAAGACAAGATTCCTCGCCAGCTCATCACTCCAGAAGAACTCAACTCCTCTCTATAAATTCAAGGTTCCTCAATCATTCAAAGGCAGAGCTAGAAAGAACAGAGCGAATTCAGAGCTACTTCCAGAGCCAAAAACTAGAGAAAAAATTCCTCCTTGTAATAAAAAATCCTCTCCTTCTTCCTCAAGCAATTCCAAGTTGTATTCCTACTTCCTGTTGTATCCAATTTCAAAGATCATTAGATCTAATCAACCGTTGTAAGTTCTTGTTCTCTCTATAATTCAATTGCAATATTCCATCTTTATACACTGTGTCTAAAGCTCTCACATATCATTTAGCACTGCATATTTAACAGAAATTTCAAAAAGTTACTGTTCATATTTACTGTAGCAAAGTCACTGTAGCATTTTACTGTAGCAAAATCACTGTTCATTTTACTGTTCATACGTACGGTACTGTTCATACATACATTCACTGTTCATATACTGTACTGTTCACTGTTCATACACAACGTGAATTCAAAGTTCTAAATAATCCTCTGTCTATATCATATCTACCCTGACGACAGGCTGGTCGTCAGGGTAGATATGATATAGACAGAGGATTATTTAGAACTTTGAATTCACGTTGTGTATGAACAGTGAACAGTACAGTATATGAACAGTGAATGTATGTATGAACAGTACCGTACAGTAAAATGAACAGTGATTTTGCTACAGTAAAATGCTACAGTGACTTTGCTACAGTAAATATGAACAGTAACTTTTTGAAATTTCTGTTAAATATGCAGTGCTAAATGATATGTGAGAGCTTTAGACACAGTGTATAAAGATGGAATATTGCAATTGAATTATAGAGAGAACAAGAACTTACAACGGTTGATTAGATCTAATGATCTTTGAAATTGGATACAACAGGAAGTAGGAATACAACTTGGAATTGCTTGAGGAAGAAGGAGAGGATTTTTTATTACAAGGAGGAATTTTTTCTCTAGTTTTTTGGCTCTGGAAGTAGCTCTGAATTCGCTCTGTTCTTTCTAGCTCTGCCTTTGAATGATTGAGGAACCCTTGAATTTATAGAGAGGAGTTGAGTTCTTCTGGAGTGATGAGCTGGCGAGGAATCTTGTCTTTTCTTTACTTTTGAGTCTTGTCTTGCTTTGTCGGCTTTGGAATCTTGCAGCTTTGAGTCACTTCGTCCTTTGTCTGTCTGGAGAGGAATCTGTCACTTTGAGTCATGTCGTCCTTTGTCGGTCCGGAGAGGAATCTGTCTTTTCTTTACTTTGAGTCTTGTCTTGCTTTGTCGGCTTTGGAATCTTGCAGCTTTGAGTCACTTCGTCCTTTGTCTGTCTGGAGAGGAATCTGTCACTTTGAGTCATGTCGTCCTTTGTCGGTCCGGAGAGGAATCTGTCTTTGTCAGTTGCTTTTGAGTCACTTCATCCTTTGTCGAGGAATCTGTCAGTCTGGTTCATGAGTACTGTTGTTCTGACTCTTCTTGAGAGATCTTCGGGGGAATTTGTGAGTGGAGAGATCTTCGGATGCTGGTTCTGGATCTTTTTTTTTTTTTTTTTTTTTTTTTTTTTTTTTTTTTTTTTTTTTTTTTTTTTTTTTTTTTTTTTTTTTTACATATCAAATGGATCTTGACCTCCTATGGGGTCAAGTGCTGGATCAATGGGTGAGGAGGATGCAGTGGAGCTGCTTCGTGATTTGGCGATTTGCTTTTGCATCTTTTTGAACTCTTGGAATTTTAGAAATTGTTGGAATTCATCGTCAGAGTCTGAATCTTCTCGGATTGTTGTTGAGGCTTTGGGAAAGGGTTTTGGGGAGTCCGAGTGTTTAGAGACTGTTGAATTTGATGTTGGAATTTTTTGCCGGAGTCGAGGAACTCGCTAACTGTCGATTCTGAACATAGATTTTGGTTGAACTTGTCCCACCATTTGATTTTGAATTCCCTGACTAAACTCATTGGGTACTTGTCCGTAGCACTGTAGTGCTGCGTGATTTGGTAGCTCCAGCAGAAAATCCATGGTACTTTGAATTCTTTGTAGTATTGAACGGTTTTTATGTAATGCAATCCTTTGGCTTGGAAGAGGTACCTGTTGAAGCCTTTGAGTACCGTAGGTGGTAGTATATTGGTTGTAGGCCCGTATGAATGCCACCATTCATAGAACCATACTGGGATGTCTGTACTGCAATTAGTATGGAAGGTGAAGAACCATGAATGATCGAAGGGTCTGAGGAGGAATGCCCGATACCAGGCCATCCTGTAATCATGATAAGTATATCCTTTCGGAATGTAGTTGATTGTGAATTCTTTTGTGGTAGAAAGGGATGCCCATTCTATTGGTCGAATTATTTTCTTGATGACGCATTTGGAATAAGAGATCCTGTTAGGATCGTTGTTGTCCATGGTATGATAAAGCTCTATTGAACCAGAGTCAATGAGAACTAGCTCATAGTATTTTGGGTTTTGAGTGGATCATCTGGGAGCCACTGGCAGCCAGTTGGTAGGAGGTTATTTATGAATGAACAAAGTCTTTTGTAATCCGGGATTTCTGTGAAGTTGGTGAGGATCAAATACTCAGGATTTTTCTTGGTAAAGTAGGGAGATGAATCAGATTGGGGTCTTGGAGTACTTTGAGTCTTTGTTGGAGTTGTTACAGCAAAGGGGAGAGGAGGAAAGTTACCAAGGACTTGGAATCTGTTGTGACTTTGAATAGGAGATGAGATTTTCATTTCATAGTCTTTAGGATTGACCGTCTTCTGGATAGGAGATTTTCCTTTGTCCATTATGAATCTGTGGTAAAGAATCCAAGGGTTATACTGGGGTGTTGTTTGGATGGAATAAATGCATGCAGAATGCAATGATTGTTGTGTATGAATGCTATGGTAAATTGTATCATTTTGTAGGGTATTTAGGGTTTTGGACTGGATAGGGATATAAATCTGAATATGATCTCTTGTCCCATTACCCTTGTGCCTAATCCTTTTGAATCAACCCAAAATGGATAGATTTGGGTTAAAAATGGTATTCCTAATATTATATCGGTATTTAGATTTTTAATAACAATGAATTGGTGTTTGAAACAAATTGTCTCATTGCATATTGATATGTTTGTTATTTTTCCCATGACTTTTAAAGGCGAGTCATTTGCCGTGATTAGTTTTTCTTTGGTGGGTTCATAATGCTTTGTTGGGAGAATACCGTTCCTAATTACACTATGATCGGCTCCGGAATCAATCATTGCAGTAAGTGTTAGTTTTGAATCATCGATGGCCAGGGTTATGAATATGAACCATTTTGGTAATTGAATTTTTCAATAGTGGAGATAAATCCAGGGTTGGGTGGACAATTGGTTGAAATGTTTATTTCATTTAGGGAAAAGGAAAGCGGTTCTTCCAATGATCGTGATGCAGTATTTTCTTCGCTTGTCTTATTAATTTGGCTTTGGACAAGACACATCTGTGTTTCATATGCTAGATTTCTTGTCTCTATTTGTCGTAAATTTTCTTTAATGAATCTGATTTCATCTTTGAGGAGTTGTATCTCTGTTTGAAGTTTACGAATGTCGTTTGGTTTGGTTCCTAAAGTGGAATTTATCGGATAGGTTTCAAAAAGTTTTGAAATGCTGAAAGGTTGAGTTAAGTTATCTTTTTCTTCTTCTTCATTAACTATTAGAGTTCTTAATTTTTCTAGATGTTCCTTTTGTGTTTTTAAATCAGGAATCTGTTGTATCATGTCGAATATTAATTCTTTCGATTTTTTCTCTGAATTACGTGTTTTGAAAGTATTTTCTTTGATCATATTGATTGTTTTACATTTACAATCGGAGTCGCTAGAGCTTGATGAGTCATAATATTCATTATCATCGGATACTTTGTTGATTTCGGAGATAATTTGAAATCTTTCTTTGAGTTTCTTCTTGATGTTGTTTTCTAAGTCCGTCATATCATCTATGATTTCATTAATTTTATCATTATTAGTTCCTTTTCTTTTCTCTTTTGATTTGCATTTATTTGCCATATGGCCAGTTTTTCCACATTTGTAACAAGTAATTGGTTTGGACCTGTTTTGGTAGTGATGTTTTTGAGAATAGTCACGTCTTCTTGTTTTAGGATTTTGAGGATATTCTTGTCTTCTTGTCTTATAATTTTTGTAACGGCTCATCTTATGATTGTGCCTCCTTTCAGTAGAGGGGGCTCTTATCCCTGTAATACCAAATGCTTCACAGAAAGAGCCCATCTCTTCTCTCTTGTTTCCATATTTGGCTTGGAATTTTAATTCTTGGCAAGCTTGTAGAGCTTCCTTTTTTACGAATGCAAATAGTTGTCCATATGTAATAGTGCTGAAATCAGCATTATCGTCTTCGGCTCCCATAGCCTTTTTAATATTTGTAAGAACCCTTTGTGAAAATAAATTGGGTAGTCCAGTTATGAATTTCTCCTTCCAAAATGATTTAGTTGAATCTGATCGTTTTAATACATAGGTTAGGAACATGTCTTTATACCATCTGAAGTCAGTAAGGGTTGGACATTTTAAATTAGTAAGGGATATGTTTAAAGCTCCTAGTTCTTCTGCAGGATTTCCTACAAAGTGTGTTGCTATAGTTATTATGAGAAAACTGGTAGAATCATTTTTCTTTGTAATTGTTCCTTGAGCGTCTTCTACTTCTATTTCGTGATTCAGAATTGTTTGCTTTTCTTCTAGGGTTAATGAGTTATCCCACCAATATTTTAATTGCCCAGTAAAACCAGTGACTATGTAGACTGTAGCGTTTTGTTCAGGTAATCTATTTGTTTTATAAGCTGTTACTGCCATACCTATTTCTTGTAATGTATTGAGTATTTCATACTCACTCTTTCCGTCTATATTCCATTCGTAGACAGAAGTACCATCATAGCTTGATTTGAATATAGCTTTTTCCTCATATTGGATGTCTGGAGGTGTTGGCCTAGGGTAATAATTCCTAGTCCTGCCGTTTCGCCAGTCATTATTGTAGAAGTTATTCCTATATGAATGGTTGCTTTTCTTATATCTTGTATTAATCCGATTAATTTCTTGATCGGGATTTGCTCCCTGGATACTGTCTTCTACTTGGTTTATCTGTTGTATTAATGGATCGTCTGAGCCATCTGTAGATTCGGATTCTGAATCATCTTGTTCTTGTATAATATTTATTTTTGACGAGCTTGGAATGTTTTCATTAATTTTCTCTAAGGCTTGAGTTATTTGTCCTAGTAGGTTCATTGGTCGGACATTTTCTACAGGTAAATTTGTTGGCTGGAAATGTGGTGCCGAATAACTTAGTGGGAATTTAGATTTTGACTCTTTTTGAATTCCTTTAATTTCAGTGGATAAGGAATCAACTTGATGTGCTATGGTGTGTAACATTTGGTTTGAGTAATTGTTCTGATGATAAACCTTTTTAATGTCTTCTATGTGACTGGTTCGTTATTGTTTTTCCCTCTTTTGAAAGGGGAAGCAGTTACTTCTCCTTCGTTGGTTGGAATCTGATAGATTGTAATGGAGGATGGATTGAAGTCACAATGTTTCCATCTGTCAGTTGCCATTTTTTGTATAGGCTGGTCTGAACATTAATTTGGGATTGATTGAATGGGTCTTCGATGCCTTGTTTCACTAAGTAATATTGTAACCATATTTCAAAATTGAAATTAATTTCATGTTCCCATATATCGCTAATCCACTTTTTTGTTAATTGTTCTTGGTAAGTCCTATGGAGTTTTGAGAACCAACCAAAATGTTTGGATTCTTCACTGAATTCTTTCATCAGTCGAACACTATCGCTAATGAATGGTTTTTAATCATATTAATTTCTCCAGTAAAATCTGGTCTCATTTGGGATGATGTAGGAGAGTAATTTTCCTGGCTAACCTCTGGAAGGGGTGAGTTATGAAATACTTTGATGGGTCTTTGGAATGAATATTCAGAACATGAATTCCTACTGGGTTCAACATATCTAAAAGAGGTAGAAGGCCTTTCTCTTACAGAGTTGAATCTAATTAATACTGTTCCATCATCTTCTTCTATTATGTCGGAGATCTCAGTTCTCTCTATGTCTCTAGGAGTCTGAGGATTCTCTATTTTGAATTCGTCTGGAATGGTTATCTCATTCCATTTTAGTCTTTTGGAACAAAAGTCTTCGACTGTTCAGCTTCTATCTGAAGGATAACAGTTTCTTCTAGAGAACGGGAATCTATCATCTTGAATTTTGGGTTCATTTGGGAATTCATTAGTTTATAATATAGCTTATACATGACTGATACTTGTTCTGTGGATGTTTCAAATTCATCACCTTGTAGGTGGACGTCTAAGATCAATGAATTTAGGAATAATGGATCTGTTAAGGACACTGAGTAATTAGGCATACAGTTGAAGTATACTGGTCCATTACATATATTGGTTTGAATCATTGATAAGATGGATGCTTTATATCTTTTTAATCTTTTGTCTCGTAGAGCTGTGTAGACAGGTGTGTCTACACCAGTATGGACTAGTGGTTTGATAGCTACCTGTACTAGCCCAAAATGAATGTAGCGGAATCCCTTTTTAATGAACTCTTTTAATGCAAGTTTGGATAATAGATGAATAGTTTGGGATTTATTCTGGATATTGAATGTTTCTTCATGAATTTTTATAGCATATGAAGTCTTGAAGTCAAAGGTGCCTATACTGTAAATATTCTCTATTCTTTCACTGGGAATTCTCCATTCTAAAAATTGCTCATGAACTATATCTTCTCTACTTCTTACTACCTTTCTGTTTGATCCTGAGGTCGAACCGGAACCTAGAAACATTCTTCTAACTATATTGGTCATTACTAGTATGTAACTAACTGATGGGGTTGACCTTTCAGTAGACTGGAACACGGGAACACAATGCCTGGAACACCCTAATCTCAACGGGCTTACCAACGGACTTACAAGCTTACCAACGCTTGCCAACGCCTACCAAAATCCAACAGGTCAATTGTTACCTACTTTTGCTAACCAACAAGCAAGAAACTTGCTCTGATACCAGAAAACGTAGTTTTCAAGAGCCGTGAGTGGTATTATATATAGTTTTTATGCACAATTACTACTATTTAAACTAGTTTTTTATTCTTTATTGAGAAGTTTGACTAAAAGTCAAACTTTCAACCCCGATTGGCCTGAACTCGGCCATACAAGAGCCGAACGGGACCCAAACGGAGAGAAAACATGGTTTTCAAGAGCCGAGAGTAATATGACATAGTTTCTATGTACAATTATTACAAATTTACCTTGTTTCTAGTGTTAATTGGGAAGTCTGATATAAATTAAAATTTTCAGCCCCGATTGGCATGATCTAGGCCTTATAAGTGCTAATTAGGTCCCAAATAGAGAGAAAATGTGGTTTTCAAGGGCTGGCAGTAGTATTATATTGTTTCTTTATACAAATACTTCTAATTAACCTTGTTTCTAGTCTTAATTGGCAGTTTGACCAATAGTCAAATTTCAAGCCCCAATTGGCTTGATTTAGGCCTCATGCTTTAAATAGGTCCAATTGTGGGAGAAAATGTGATTTTCAAGAGCCGGGAGTACTATTATATAGTTTCTTTATACAATTAATACTAATTAAACTTGTTTTTTTGTTTTAATTACGAAGTTTGATCAAAAGTTAAACTTTCAGCTCCAATTGGCCTGAAGTAGACCTTATAAGAGCCGAATAGTGCCCAAACAGGAAGAAAACGTAGTTTTCAAGAGCCGTGAGTGGTATTATATAGTTTTTATGTACAATTACTACTATTTAAACTAGTTTTTTATTCTTTATTGAGAAGTTTGACTTAAAGTCAAATTTTCAACCCCGATTGGCCTGAACTAGGCCATACAAGAGCCGTACGGGACCCAAACGGAGTAAAAACATGGTTTTCAAGAGCCGAGAGTAATATGACATAGTTTCTATGTACAATTATTACAAATTAACCTTGTTTCTAGTGTTAATTGGGAAGTCTGATATAAAGTAAAATTTTCATCCCCGATTGGCATGATCTAGGCCTTATAAGAGCTAATTGGTCCCAAATAGAGAGAAAATGTGGTTTTCAAGGGCTGGCAGTAGTTTTATATTGTTTCTTTATACAAATACTTCTAATTAACCTTGTTTCTAGTCTTAATTGGGCAGTTTGACCAATAGTCAAATTTCAAGCCCCAATTGGCCTGATTTAGGCCTCATGCTTTAAATAGGGTCCAAATGGAGATAAAATGTGATTTTCAAGAGCCGGGAGTACTATTATATATTTCTTTATACAATTAAATACTAATTACTTGTTTTAGTTTTAATTACGAAGTTTGACCAAAAGTTTAAACTTTCAGCTCCAATTGGCCTGAAGTAGACCTTATAAGAGCCAAATAGTGCTCTAGCAGGAAGAAAACGTAGTTTTCAAGAGCCGTGAGTGGTATTATATAGTTTTTTATGTACAATTACTACTATTTAAACTAGTTTTTTATTCTTTATTGTGAAGTTTGACTTAAAGTCAAACTTTCAACCCCGATTGGCCTGAACTAGGCCATACAAGAGCCGAACGGGACCCAAACGGGGAGAAAATATGGTTTTCAAGAGCAGAGAGTGATATGACATAGTTTCTATGTACAATTATTACAAATTAACCTTGTTTCTATTGTAATTGGGAAGTCTGATATAAAGTAAACTTTCAGCCCCGATTGGCATGATCTAGGCCTTATAAGAGCTAATTAGGTCCCAAATAGAGAGAAATGTGGTTTTCAAGGGCTGGCAGTAGTTTTATATTGTTTCTTTATACAAATACTTCTAATTAACCTTGTTCTAGTCTTAATGGGCAGTTTGACCAATAGTCAAATTTCAAGCCCCATTGGCCTGATTTAGGCCTCATGCTTTAAATAGGGTCCAATGGGGATAAAATGTGATTTTCAAGAGCCGGGAGTACTATTATATAGTTTCTTTATACAATTAATACTAATTAAACTTGTTTTTAGTTTTAATTACGAAGTTTGATCAAAAGTTAAACTTTCAGCTCCAATTGGCCTGAGTAGACCTTATAAGAGCCGAATAGTGCCCAAACAGGAAGAAAACGTAGTTTTCAAGAGCCGTGAGTGGTATTATATAGTTTTTATGTACAATACTACTATTTAAACTAGTTTTTTATTCTTTATTGAGAGTTTGACTTAAAGTCAAATTTTCAACCCCGATTGGCCTGAACTAGGCCATACAAGAGCCGTACGGGACCCAAACGGAGTAAAAACATGGTTTTCAAGAGCCGAGAGTAATATGACATAGTTTCTATGTACAATTATTACAAATTAACCTTGTTTCTAGTGTTAATTGGGAAGTCTGATATAAAGTAAAATTTTCAGCCCGATTGGCATGATCTAGGCCTATAAGAGCTAATTAGGTCCCAAATAGAGAGAAAATGTGGTTTTCAAGGGCTGGCAGTAGTTTTATATTGTTTCTTTATACAAATACTTCTAATTACCCTTGTTTCTAGTCTTAATTGGGCAGTTTGACCAATAGTCAAATTTCAAGCCCCATTGGCCTGATTTAGGCCTCATGCTTTAAATAGGGTCCAAATGGAGATAAAATGTGATTTTCAAGAGCCGGGAGTACTATTATATAGTTTCTTTATACAATTAATACTAATTAAACTTGTTTTAGTTTTAATTACGAAGTTTGACCAAAAGTTAAACTTTCAGCTCCAATTGGCCTGAAGTAGACCTTATAAGAGCCAATAGTGCTCTGCAGGATAGTTTTCCAGAGAGTGTAATAGAAAACGTATTTACAAGAGCTCTTGTTTAGTATTTATAGTTTTGTTAGACTTATATAGTTTTATGTACAATTACTACTATTTTAATAGTTTTTTATTCTTTATTGTGAAGTTTGACTTAAAGTCAAACTTTCAACCCCGATTGGCCTGAACTAGGCCATACAAGAGCCGAACGGGACCCAAACGGGGGAAATATGGTTTTCAAGAGCAGAGAGTGATATGACATAGTTTCTATGTACAATTATTACAAATTAACCTTGTTTCTAGTGTTAATTGGGAAGTCTGATATAAAAAACTTTCAGCCCCGATTGGCATGATTTAGGCCTTATAAGAGCTAATTAGGTCCCAAATAGAGAGAAAATGTGTTTTCAAGGGCTGGCAGTAGTATTATATTGTTTCTTTATACAAATACTTCTAATAACCTTGTTCTAGTCTTAATTGGGCAGTTTGACCATAGTCAAATTTCAAGCCCCAATTGCCTGATTTAGGCCTCATGCTTTAATAGGGTCCAAATGGGGGAGAAAATGTGATTTTCAAGAGCCGGGAGTACTATTATATAATTTCTTTATAAATTAATACTAATTAAACTTTTTTTTAGTTTTAATAATTACGAAGTTTGACCAAAAGTTAAACTTTCAGCTCAATTGGCCTGAAGTAGACCTTATAAGAGCCGAATAGTGCCCAAACAGGAAGAAAACGTAGTTTTCAAGAGCCGTGAGTGGTATTATATATATTTTTATGCACAATTACTACTATTTAAACTAGTTTTTTATTCTTTATTGAGAAGTTTGACTAAAAGTCAAACTTTCAACCCCGATTGGCCTGAACTCGGCCATACAAGAGCCGAATGGGACCCAAACGGAGAGAAAACATGGTTTTTCAAGAGCCGAGAGTAATATGACATAGTTTCTATGTACAATTATTACAAATTAACCTTGTTTCTAGTGTTAATTGGGAAGTCTGATATAAAGTAAAATTTTCAGCCTCGATTGGCATGATCTAGGCCTTATAAGAGCTAATTAGGTCCCAAATAGAGAGAAAATGTGGTTTTCAAGGCTGGCAGTAGTATTATTTGTTTCTTTATACAAATACTTCTAATTAACCTTGTTTCTAGTCTTAATTGGGCAGTTTGACCAATAGTCAATTTCAAGCCCCAATTGGCTTGATTTAGGCCTCATGCTTTAAATAGGGTCCAAATGTGGGAGAAAATGTGATTTTCAAGAGCCGGGAGTACTATTATATAGTTTCTTTATACAATTAATACTAATTAAACTTGTTTTTAGTTTTATTACGAAGTTTGACCAAAAGTTAAACTTTCAGCTCCAATTGGCCTGAAGTAGACCTATAAGAGCCGAATAGTGCCCAAACAGGAAGAAAACGTAGTTTTCAAGAGCCGTGAGTGGTATTATATAGTTTTTATGTACAATTACTACTATTTAAACTAGTTTTTTATTCTTTATTGAGAAGTTTGACTTAAAGTCAAACTTTCAACCCCGATTGGCCTGAACTAGGCCATACAAGAGCCGAACGGGACCCAAACGCAGAGAAAACATGGTTTTCAAGAGCCGAGATATGACATAGTTTCTATGTACAATTATTACAAATTAACCTTGTTTCTAGTGTTAATTGGGAAGTCTGATATAAAGTAAAACTTTCAGCCCCGATTGGCATGATCTAGGCCTTATAAGAGCTAATTAGGTCCCAATAGAGAGAAAATGTGGTTTTCAAGGGCTGGCAGTAGTATTATATTGTTTCTTTATACAAATACTTCTAATTAACCTTGTTTCTAGTCTTAATTGGGCAGTTTGACCAATAGTCAAATTTCAAGCCCCATTGGCTTGATTTAGGCCTCATGCTTTAATAGGGTCCAAATGGGGATAAATGTGATTTTCAAGAGCCGGAGTACTATTATATAGTTTCTTTATACAATTAATACTAATTAAACTTGTTTTTAGTTTTAATTACGAAGTTTGACCAAAAGTTAAACTTTCAGCTCCAATTGGCCTGAAGTAGACCTTATAAGAGCCGAATAGTGCCCAAACAGGAAGAAAACGTAGTTTTCAAGAGCCGTGAGTGGTATTATATAGTTTTTTATGTACAATTACTACTATTTAAACTAGTTTTTTATTTTTATTGAGAAGTTTGACTTAAAGTCAAACTTTCAACCCCGATTGGCCTGAACTAGGCCATACAAGAGCCGAACGGGACCCAAACGGAGAGAAAACATGGTTTTCAAGAGCCGAGAGTAATATGACATAGTTTCTATGTACAATTATTACAATTAACCTTGTTTCTAGTGTTAATTGGGAAGTCTGATATAAAGTAAAACTTTCAGGCCCGATTGGCATGATCTAGGCCTTATAAGAGCTAATTAGGTCCCAAATAGAGAGAAAATGTGGTTTTCAAGGGCTGGCAGTAGTTTTATATTGTTTCTTTATACAAATACTTCTAATTAACCTTGTTCTAGTCTTAATTGGGCAGTTTGACCAATAGTCAAATTTCAAGCCCCAATTGGCTTGATTTAGGCCTCATGCTTTAAATAGGGTCCAAATGGGGAGAAAATGTGATTTTTCAAGAGCCGGGAGTACTATTATATAGTTTCTTTATACAATTAATACTAATTAAACTTGTTTAGTTTTAATTACGAAGTTTGACCAAAAGTTAAACTTTCAGCTCCAATTGGCCTGAAGTAGACCTTATAAGAGCCGAATAGTGCCCAACAGGAAGAAAACGTAGTTTTCAAGAGCCGTGAGTGTTATTATATAGTTTTTATGTACAATTACTACTATTTAAACTAGTTTTTTATTCTTTATTGAGAAGTTTGACTTAAAGTCAAACTTTCAACCCCCGATTGGCCTGAACTAGGCCATACAAGAGCCGTACGGGACACAAACGGAGAAAAACATGGTTTTCAAGAGCCGAGAGTAATATGACATAGTTTCTATGTACAATTATTACAAATTAACCTTGTTTCTAGTGTTAATTGGGAAGTCTGATATAAAGTAAACTTTCAGCCCCGATTGGCATGATCTAGGCCTTATAAGAGCTAATTAGGTCCAAATAGAGAGAAAATGTGGTTTTCAAGGGCTGGCAGTAGTATTATATTGTTTTTTTATACAAATACTTCTAATTAACCTTGTTTCTAGTCTTAATTGGACAGTTTGACCAATAGTCAAATTTCAAGCCCCAATTGGCTTGATTTAGGCCTCATGCTTTAAATAGGGTCCAATTGTGGAGAAATGTGATTTTCAAGAGCCGGGAGTACTATTATATAGTTTCTTTATACAATTAATACTAATTAAACTTGTTTTTAGTTTTAATTACGAAGTTTGACCAAAAGTTAAACTTTCAGCTCCAATTGGCCTGAAGTAGACCTTATAAGAGCCGAATAGTGCCCAAACAGGAAGAAAACGTAGTTTTCAAGAGCCGTGAGTGGTATTATATAGTTTTTATGTACAATTACTACTATTTAAACTAGTTTTTTATTCTTTATTGAGAAGTTTGACTTAAAGTCAAACTTTCAACCCCGATTGGCCTGAACTAGGCCATACAAGAGCCAACGGGACCCAAACGGAGAGAAAACATGGTTTTCAAGAGCCGAGAGTAATATGACATAGTTTCTATGTACAATTATTACAAATTAACCTTGTTTCTAGTGTTAATTGGGAAGTCTGATATAAAGTAAACTTTCAGCCCCGATTGGCATGATCTAGGCCTTATAAGAGCTAATTAGGTCCCAAATAGAGAGAAAATGTGGTTTTCAAGGGCTGGCAGTATATTATATTGTTTCTTTATACAAATACTTCTAATTAACCTTGTTCTAGTCTTAATTGGGCAGTTTGACCAATAGTCAAATTTAAGCCCCATTTGGCTTGATTTAGGCCTCATGCTTTAAATAGGGTCCAAATGGGGAGAAAATGTGATTTTTCAAGAGCCGGAGTACTATTATATAGTTTCTTTATACAATTAATACTAATTAAACTTGTTTTTAGTTTTAATTACGAAGTTTGACCAAAAGTTAAACTTTCAGCTCCATTGGCCTGAAGTAGACCTTATAAGAGCCGAATAGTGCCCAAACAGGAAGAAAACGTAGTTTTCAAGAGCCGTGAGTGGTATTATATAGTTTTTTTTGTACAATTACTACTATTTAAACTAGTTTTTTATTCTTTATTGAGAAGTTTGACTTAAAGTCAAACTTTCACCCCGATTGGCCTGAACTAGGCCATACAAGAGCCGAACGGGACCCAAACGGAGAAAAAACATGGTTTTCAAGAGCCGAGAGTAATATGACATAGTTTCTATGTACAATTATTACAAATTAACCTTGTTTCTAGTGTTAATTGGGAAGTCTGATATAAAGTAAAACTTTCAGCCCCGATTGGCATGATCTAGGCCTTATAAGAGCTAATTAGGTCCAAATAGAGAGAAAATGTGGTTTTCAAGGGCTGGCAGTAGTATTATATTGTTTTTTTATACAAATACTTCTAATTAACCTTGTTTCTAGTCTTAATTGGGCAGTTTGACCAATAGTCAAATTTCAAGCCCCAATTGGCTTGATTTAGGCCTCATGCTTTAAATAGGGTCCAAATGGGGAGAAAATGTGATTTTCAAGAGCCGGGAGTACTATATATAGTTTCTTTATACAATTAATACTAATTAAACTTGTTTTTAGTTTTATTACGAAGTTTGACCAAAAGTTAAACTTTCAGCTCCAATTGGCCTGAAGTAGACCTTATAAGAGCCGAATAGTGCCCAAACAGGAAGAAAACGTAGTTTTCAAGAGCCGTGAGTGGTATTATATAGTTTTTATGTACATTACTACTATTTACTACTTTTTTTTATTCTTTATTGAGAAGTTTGACTAAAGTCAAACTTTCAACCCCGATTGGCCTGAACTAGGCCATACAAGAGCCGAACGGACCCAACGGAGAGAAAACATGGTTTTCAAGAGCCGAGAGTAATATGACATAGTTTCTATGTACAATTATTACAAATTAACCTTGTTTCTAGTGTTAATTGGGAAGTCTGATATAAAGTAAAACTTTCAGCCCCGATTGGCATGATCTAGGCCTTATAAGAGCTAATTAGGTCCCAAATAGAGAGAAAATGTGGTTTTCAAGGGCTGGCAGTAGTATTATATTGTTTCTTTATACAAATACTTCTAATTAACCTTGTTTCTAGTCTTAATTGGGCAGTTTGACCAATAGTCAAATTTCAAGCCCCAATTGGCTTGATTTAGGCCTCATGCTTTAAATAGGGTCCAAATGGGGAAAATGTGATTTTCAAGAGCCTGGAGTACTATTATATAGTTTCTTTATACAATTAATACTAATTAAACTTGTTTTTAGTTTTAATTACGAAGTTTGACCAAAAGTTAAACTTTCAGCTCCAATTGGCCTGAAGTAGACCTTATAAGAGCCGAATAGTGCCCAAACAGAAGAAAACGTAGTTTTCAAGAGCCGTGAGTGGTATTATATAGTTTTTATGTACAATTACTACTATTTAAACTAGTTTTTTTTCTTTATTGAGAAGTTTGACTTAAAGTCAAACTTTCAACCCCGATTGGCCTGAACTAGGCCATACAAGAGCCGAACGGGACCCAAACGGAGAAAACATGGTTTTCAAGAGCCGAGAGTAATATGACATAGTTTCTATGTACAATTATTACAAATTAACCTTGTTTCTAGTGTTAATTGGGAAGTCTGATATAAAGTAAAACTTTCAGCCCCGATTGGCATGATCTAGGCCTTATAAGAGCTAATTAGGTCCCAAATAGAGAGAAAATGTGGTTTTCAAGGCTGGCAGTAGTATTATATTGTTTTTTATACAAATACTTCTAATTAACCTTGTTTCTAGTCTTAATTGGGCAGTTTGACCAATAGTCAAATTTCAAGCCCCAATTGGCTTGATTTAGGCCTCATGCTTTAAATAGGGTCCAAATGGGGAGAAAATGTGATTTTCAAGAGCCGGAGTACTATTATAATTTCTTTATACAATTAATACTAATTAAACTTTTTTTAGTTTTAATTACGAAGTTTGACCAAAAGTTAAACTTTCAGCTCCAATTGGCCTGAAGTAGACCTTATAAGAGCCGAATAGTGCCCAAACAGGAAGAAACGTAGTTTTCAAGAGCCGTGAGTGGTATTATATAGTTTTTATGTACAATTACTACTATTTAAACTAGTTTTTTATTCTTTATGAGAAGTTTGACTAAAAGTCAAACTTTCAACCCCGATTGGCCTGAACTAGGCCATACAAGAGCCGAACGGGACCCAAACGGAGAGAAAACATGGTTTTCAAGAGCCGAGAGTAATATGACATAGTTTCTATGTACAATTATTACAAATTAACCTTGTTTCTAGTGTTAATTGGGAAGTCTGATATAAAGTAAAATTTTCAGCCCCGATTGGCATGATCTAGGCCTTATAAGAGCTAATTAGGTCCCAAATAGAGAGAAAATGTGGTTTTCAAGGGCTGGCAGTAGTATTATATTGTTTCTTTTATACAAATACTTCTAATTAACCTTGTTTCTAGTCTTAATTGGGCAGTTTGACCAATAGTCAAATTTCAAGCCCCAATTGGCTTGATTTAGGCCTCATGCTTTAAATAGGGTCCAAATGGGGAGAAAATGTGATTTTCAAGAGCGGGAGTACTATTATATAGTTTCTTTATACAATTAATACTAATTAAACTTGTTTTTAGTTTTAATTACGAAGTTTGACCAAAAGTTAAACTTTCAGCTCCAATTGGCCTGAAGTAGACCTTATAAGAGCCGAATAGTGCCCAAACAGGAAGAAAACGTAGTTTTCAAGAGCCGTGAGTGGTATTATATAGTTTTTATGTACAATTACTACTATTTAAACTAGTTTTTTATTCTTTATTGAGAAGTTTGACTTAAAGTCAAACTTTCAACCCCGATTGGCCTGAACTAGGCCATACAAGAGCCGAACGGACCCAAACGGAGAGAAAACATGGTTTTCAAGAGCCGAGAGTAATATGACATAGTTTCTATGTACAATTATTACAAATTAACCTTGTTTCTAGTGTTAATTGGGAAGTCTGATATAAAGTAAAATTTTCATCCCCGATTGGCATGATCTAGGCCTTATAAGAGCTAATTAGGTCCCAAATAGAGAGAAAATGTGGTTTTCAAGGGCTGGCAGTAGTATTATATTGTTTCTTTATACAAATACTTCTAATTAACCTTGTTTCTAGTCTTAATTGGGCAGTTTGACCAATAGTCAATTTCAAGCCCCAATTGGCTTGATTTAGGCCTCATGCTTTAAATAGGGTCCAAATGGGGAGAAAATGTGATTTTCAAGAGCCGGGAGTACTATTATATAGTTTCTTTATACAATTAATACTAATTAAACTTGTTTTTAGTTTAATTACGAAGTTTGACCAAAAGTTAAACTTTCAGCTCCAATTGGCCTGAAGTAGACCTTATAAGAGCCGAATAGTGCCCAACAGGAAGAAAACGTAGTTTTCAAGAGCCGTGAGTGGTATTATATAGTTTTTATGTACAATTACTACTATTTAAACTAGTTTTTTATTCTTTATTGAGAAGTTTTGACTTAAGTCAAACTTTCAACCCCGATTGGCCTGAACTAGGCCATACAAGAGCCGAACGGGACCCAAACGGGAGAAAACATGGTTTTCAAGAGCCGAGAGTAATATGACATAGTTTCTATGTACAATTATTACAAATTAACCTTGTTTCTATTGTTAATTGGGAAGTCTGATATAAAGTAAAACTTTCAGCCCCGATTGGCATGATCTAGGCCTTATAAGAGCTAATTAGGTCCCAAATAGAGAGAAAATGTGGTTTTCAAGGGCTGGCAGTAGTATTATATTGTTTCTTTATACAAATACTTCTAATTAACCTTGTTTCTAGTCTTAATTGGGCAGTTTGACCAATAGTCAAATTTCAAGCCCAATTGGCTTGATTTAGGCCTCATGCTTTAAATAGGGTCCAAATGGGGAGAAAATGTGATTTTCAAGAGCCGGGAGTACTATTATATAGTTTCTTTATACAATTAATACTAATTAAACTTGTTTTTAGTTTTAATTACGAAGTTTGACCAAAAGTTAAACTTTCAGCTCCAATTGGCCTGAAGTAGACCTTATAAGAGCCGAATAGTGCCCAAACAGGAAGAAAACGTAGTTTTCAAGAGCCGTGAGTGGTATTATATAGTTTTTATGTACAATTACTACTATTTAAACTAGTTTTTTATTCTTTATTGAGAAGTTTGACTTAAAGTCAAACTTTCAACCCCGATTGGCCTGAACTAGGCCATACAAGAGCCGAACGGGACCCAAACGGAGAGAAAACATGGTTTTCAAGAGCCGAGAGTAATATGACATAGTTTCTATGTACAATTATTACAAATTAACCTTGTTTCTAGTGTTAATTGGGAAGTCTGATATAAAGTAAAACTTTCAGCCCCGATTGGCATGATCTAGGCCTTATAAGAGCTAATTAGGTCCCAAATAGAGAGAAAATGTGGTTTTCAAGGGCTGGCAGTAGTTTTATATTGTTTCTTTATACAAATACTTCTAATTAACCTTGTTCTAGTCTTAATTGGGCAGTTTGACCAATAGTCAAATTTCAAGCCCCAATTGCTTGATTTAGGCCTCATGCTTTAAATAGGGTCCAAATGGGGAGAAAATGTGATTTTCAAGAGCCGGGAGTACTATTATATAGTTTCTTTATACAATAATACTAATTAAACTTGTTTTAGTTTTAATTACGAAGTTTGACCAAGTTAAACTTTCAGCTCCAATTGGCCTGAAGTAGACCTTATAAGAGCCGAATAGTGCCCAAACAGGAGAAAACGTAGTTTTCAAGAGCCGTGAGTGGTATTATATAGTTTTTATGTACAATTACTACTATTTAAACTAGTTTTTTATTCTTTATTGAGAAGTTTGACTTAAAGTCAAACTTTCAACCCCGATTGGCCTGAACTAGGCCATACAAGAGCCGAACGGGACCCAAACGGGAGAAAATATGGTTTTCAAGAGCCGAGAGTAATATGACATAGTTTCTATGTACAATTATTACAAATTAACCTTGTTTCTAGTGTTAATTGGGAAGTCTGATATAAAGTAAACTTTCAGCCCCGATTGGCATGATCTAGGCCTTATAAGAGCTAATTAGGTCCCAAATAGAGAGAAAATGTGGTTTTCAAGGGCTGGCAGTAGTATTATATTGTTTTCTTTATACAAATACTTCTAATTAACCTTGTTTCTAGTCTTAATTGGGCAGTTTGACCAATAGTCAAATTTCAAGCCCCAATTGGCTTGATTTAGGCCTCATGCTTTAAATAGGGTCCAAATGGGGAGAAAATGTGATTTTCAAGAGCCGGGAGTACTATTATATAGTTTCTTTATACAATTAATACTAATTAAACTTTTTTTAGTTTTAATTACGAAGTTTGACCAAAAGTTAAACTTTCAGCTCCAATTGGCCTGAAGTAGACCTTATAAGAGCCGAATAGTGCCCAAACAGGAAGAAAACGTAGTTTTCAAGAGCCGTGAGTGGTATTATATATAGTTTTTATGTACAATTACTACTATTTAAACTAGTTTTTTATCTTTATTGAGAAGTTTGACTAAAAGTCAAACTTTCAACCCCGATTGGCCTGAACTAGGCCATACAAGAGCCGAACGGGACCCAAACGGAGAGAAACATGGTTTTCAAGAGCCGAGAGTAATATGACATAGTTTCTATGTACAATTATTACAAATTAACCTTGTTTCTAGTGTTAATTGGGAAGTCTGATATAAAGTAAAATTTCAGCCCGATTGGCATGATCTAGGCCTTATAAGAGCTAATTAGGTCCCAAATAGAGAGAAAATGTGGTTTTCAAGGGCTGGCAGTAGTATTATATTGTTTCTTTATACAAATACTTCTAATTAACCTTGTTTCTAGTCTTAATTGGGCAGTTTGACCAATAGTCAAATTTCAAGCCCCAATTGGCTTGATTTAGGCCTCATGCTTTAAATAGGGTCCAAATGGGGAGAAAATGTGATTTTCAAGAGCCGGGAGTACTATTATATAGTTTCTTTATACAATTAATACTAATTAAACTTGTTTTTAGTTTTAATTACGAAGTTTGACCAAAAGTTAAACTTTCAGCTCCAATTGGCCTGAAGTAGACCTTATAAGAGCCGAATAGTGCCCAACAGGAAGAAAACGTAGTTTTCAAGAGCCGTGAGTGGTAATATAGTTTTTAATGTACAATTACTACTATTTAAACTAGTTTTTTATTCTTTATTGAGAAGTTTGACTTAAAGTCAAACTTTCAACCCCGATTGGCCTGAACTAGGCCATACAAGAGCCGAACGGGACCCAAACGGAGAGAAAACATGGTTTTTCAAGAGCCGAGAGTAATGACATAGTTTCTATGTACAATTATTACAATTAACCTTGTTTCTAGTGTTAATTGGGAAGTCTGATATAAAGTAAAACTTTCAGCCCCGATTGGCATGATCTAGGCCTTATAAGAGCTAATTAGGTCCCAAATAGAGAGAAAATGTGGTTTTCAAGGGCTGGCAGTAGTATTATATTGTTTCTTTATACAAATACTTCTAATTAACCTTGTTTCTAGTCTTAATTGGGCAGTTTGACCAATAGTCAAATTTCAAGCCCCAATTGGCTTGATTTAGGCCTCATGCTTTAAATAGGGTCCAAATGGGGAGAAAATGTGATTTTCACAGAGCCGGGAGTACTATTATATAGTTTCTTTATACAATTAATACTAATTAAACTTGTTTTTAGTTTTAATTACGAAGTTTGACCAAAAGTTAAACTTTCAGCTCCAATTGGCCTGAAGTAGACCTTATAAGAGCCGAATAGTGCCCAAACGGAAGAAAACGTAGTTTTCAAGAGCCGTGAGTGGTATTATATAGTTTTTATGTACAATTACTACTATTTAAACTAGTTTTTTATTTTTTATTGAGAAGTTTGACTTAAAGTCAAACTTTCAACCCCGATTGGCCTGAACTAGGCCATACAAGAGCCGAACGGGACCCAAACGGAGAGAAAACATGGTTTTCAAGAGCCGAGAGTAATATGACATAGTTTCTATGTACAATTATTACAATTAACCTTGTTTCTAGTGTTAATTGGGAAGTCTGATATAAAGTAAAACTTTCAGCCCCGATTGGCATGATCTAGGCCTTATAAGAGCTAATTAGGTCCAAATAGAGAGAAAATGTGGTTTTCAAGGGCTGGCAGTAGTTTTATATTGTTTCTTTATACAAATACTTCTAATTAACCTTGTTCTAGTCTTAATTGGGCAGTTTGACCAATAGTCAAATTTAAGCCCCAATTGGCTTGATTTAGGCCTCATGCTTTAAATAGGGTCCAAATGGGAGAAAATGTGATTTTTCAAGAGCCGGGAGTACTATTATATAGTTTCTTTATACAATTAATACTAATTAAACTTGTTTTTAGTTTTAATTACGAAGTTTGACCAAAAGTTAAACTTTCAGCTCCAATTGGCCTGAAGTAGACCTTATAAGAGCCGAATAGTGCCCAAACAGAAGAAAACGTAGTTTTCAAGAGCCGTGAGTGGTATTATATAGTTTTTATGTACAATTACTACTATTTAACTAGTTTTTTATTCTTTATTGAGAAGTTTGACTAAAGTCAAACTTTCAACCCCGATTGGCCTGAACTAGGCCATACAAGAGCCGTACGGGACCCAAACGGAGAAAAACATGGTTTTCAAGAGCCAGAGTAATATGACATAGTTTCTATGTACAATTATTACAAATTAACCTTGTTTCTAGTGTTAATTGGGAAGTCTGATATAAAGTAAAACTTTCAGCCCCGATTGGCATGATCTAGGCCTTATAAGAGCTAATTAGGTCCAAATAGAGAGAAAATGTGGTTTTCAAGGGCTGGCAGTAGTATTATATTGTTTTTTTATACAAATACTTCTAATTAACCTTGTTTCTAGTCTTAATTGGGCAGTTTGACCAATAGTCAATTTCAAGCCCCAATTGGCTTGATTTAGGCCTCATGCTTTAAATAGGGTCCAAATGGGGAGAAAAATGTGATTTTCAAGAGCCGGGAGTACTATTATATAGTTTCTTTATACAATTAATACTAATTAAACTTGTTTTTAGTTTTTATTATGAAGTTTGACCAAAAGTTAAACTTTCAGCTCCAATTGGCCTGAAGTAGACCTTATAAGAGCCGAATAGTGCCCAACAGAAGAAAAAGTAGTTTTCAAGAGCCGTGAGTGGTATTATATAGTTTTTAAGTACAATTACTACTATTTAAACTAGTTTTTTATTCTTTATTGAGAAGTTTGACTAAAAGTCAAACTTTCAACCCCGATTGGCCTGAACTAGGCCATACAAGAGCCGAACGG